>DWMG01000889.1:0-17080 GCA_018244855.1 Elbella merops
ATGTCATAATTGGCGTATGTGGCTTGTGTATCAATGTGCCAACAATTTTTGAACATCTCGCACAAGGACTACAGATTACGAGAGCATCTACTCGTATTTTATGCATATTTTACAAATCTATTTTTGAGGCAGCCGATACTATGATCGAACCTAGTCGAGGGCTTTCTTCACAGATTACTCCGATCGCCACTAGGTCACGGAATACACTGATATACATAACTGAGAATATACCACTGACGCACTTATATAATACCAGTTAATGTCATAATTGGCGTATGTGGCTTGTGTATCAATGTGCCAACAATTTTTGAACATCTCGCACAAGGACTACAGATTCTAAGCAAGGCAGAACCTAACCGATATGTTAACCGTGCAACTGATAAAATGCATACCTATACATAAATGTTTAAACACTTAATAATGTATAAAGACACATAGTTTACATCCTAAAAAAGTACTCGTGTTAATAAAACACATACTCGTATTTGTCTTGAGTGGTACTAAATCAACAACCCTCGACTGGGCAATGCCCAGGATCACAAATAATCACTTGCTTTGTTCAGAAATCAACTTTTATATCTTATGTCTAAGTACATACATTTTACTAAACAAAAACGAACTGTACAATCAGATGAGCAGATGTTCGGAAGTGCGACGCCAATTGGCAAAGTTTTACAACTGAATGAAAAAAGACATAAGTTACAAGTCTCGTATGTGGTCTTCCGTTCAAAAAAGTTGCTGCGCTAGCCGCTATCCTTTTTCCACCAATTCACTTTGGAAACCGTACTCACCAGTAAAACGTTAAAACGTTAAAATCCAGTTAAAATGGCACCAACAAAGTGCAGAAGCACGCCTGTTTCGTTCCTCAAAGTGTTACACTCGTGAGATACACTTCGTTAACAATAGATACGAGTAGAATCGAATACAGAATGATAAATCTTCAAACAGCAATACGCCTCAACCGTCTAAATGGTTCCAATCCTGATAATATGATTGGTTTCATTTGATATAACGATTGTGATATTTCAGGATAACTTCAAATATCTGATTTCATACTAGACAGCCTGCGGTAACCAGATATTTGGTGAACTACATACATATAAGTACACTTCTAACTGAATATTGTATAACACCTGCAGATTATTTCAAATACAGATGCAGAATCATTTATTTACTTATTAGCTATTAATCATTCACTCATTTATTTTCTAAGCACCACATATTATTGTACGTGGCTTTATTATGGTTTGGCTTTATTATGGCGGGTGATTTTAAATGAAACATAGACATAACATGAAGGCAGATATAAAATCTAAAAAAAGGTATAAAATATAATATACAACGTAACATCACGGCTATAATCCCCGAAGAGGTAGGAATATATGGTGGGCCTATTGCGATACACCGAGCACGGATTCAGACTCTGAATCACTACTAGAAATACTAAATTAGAGAAATCCAATGGTACCCGAACCAGAATTTGAACCCAGGACCTCCGGATTGGCAGTCGCGGTTGTAACCACTCGACCAATGAGGCAATGTATATAATATATGAAGATCCATAAAAAACATTTATGGATCTTCATCATTTTTAGGTTATCTACATAATATTACCTACATCTACAAAACGAAATTATTCATGCCTAATATTCTAAATAGATCAGAAATAAATCTTTAGCGTAGATTCTTATTAATGAACTAATATTTAGATCTATAGTAGTGATAATATACGAAATAGAAACAGATTTATTCATCATCATCCTACACAGCCTACTCCCGCCCCCTGTTGGACATAGGTCTCTCCAATGGCACGCCACTGAGCTCGATCTTCAGCTCGTCGCATCCAACCACTGCCAGCCACTTTGCGTATATCCTCACGCCACGCAGCTGGAAGACGTCCTACGTTACATTGCGTCTTGATTTATTAAACTCTACGAAATATTATATGATCAACAAACTCTATTGTTACGTAAAGTCCAATGAAGTACGTAATTGTAACATTTTATTTCGAATAATAATTTTAGGAAAATATAATCTCGCGAACGAGCTGGTGTGAATTAAAGTGATAAATTGCGCTGTTCGTGTTACGTGACGGTGTGACAGGCGGACGAGTTTTTTCGTGATTGTTTCCTGTCAACCGGCGCTCTAAATGAATGCGCCAATGACAGATGGTTAAAGTTAACTCCATCAGCTGGTTAATTAATTTTTTATAGCGTTAAGTTAATTGCTGCATATGGATTCAAGTCTATTTTAGACAACAGATCTTAGTTTTTAAATGTGTTAAATTAATTGAATCTCCGATTTCCGAAGGTAGGAACTAGAAATGGAGAACCGGAATTGAGAAGTCAAAATAATGACATACTAAATTATGACATACTAATAGCAAATATAAAATTATCATCACGTGCACACTGTCGCGCTGTATGACGCAGGGTAGTACCTACGTGAAGTAGTAAAATTACATTAAAATACCTATTAAAAATAAATGTACTCGTAGATATGTATGACATAGGACTTGAACCATCAAACCACCCGTATCTTAATACAACAGAGCTCCCACCGCACCTCCTCGACGATCTCAAACCATCAACATAAACATCTGAGAATACCCGCCACCAAAGACTGAAATGAGAAATTCTAATCTCCCAAATCTCTTCATAAGGTCCAATATTAAATATTATAATGTAACGTCATTTATAATTTAAATATCCTTACCGGATATGTCTCTGCCGGCTTTCCTGTGTTCTGTTTATAAATTTTAATCAATATTTCCCTCGCTTCGTCGTATCTGTTCTGTGTTATGTAGTACTTGGGGCTCTCTGGTAGGAACGTATACAGGATGCACGCAAAAAGCGACCATAGCGACATTAACAAGATGTAGTAGTTCCAAACGTTGAGCACTGGAAAACAATAAGGTTTATTATGGCCTGAGATACATTTATAAGTAAGTCGTTCTTGTTGGTGATGATGTATTTAAATCAAAGTGAATTCTGGCACCCTTAATTAACTAAAGAGGGAACTTTTTAGGATAACGTAAGAGATGCTGAAATCTTATTGCTTCGATATACAAAAAAATCTAAATATACTGCTGTGATGTCACCATACAGAATCTATGTAGATATTATATGTATATATATATATATATATATATATATATAGATCATGCAAATTACAATGAAATAAAGTGTCTTCTAATAGACACAGAAAGTGAATGACATGCAATAAAGGTACGAAAGATAAGTCTTAAATAACAGTATGACGTTAACTAACAGAATGTGAAACCGCGAGAACTTTGAGGTAGCTCAAACATATTTTATGTACACTCAGGTAGTAACCCACAATGGATGTCGTTAAACCTGTCACAGACCTTTGGGTCACTTAAAAATATCCGGGTTAGGTGCCCGCGACCCCATTCCACGGACAAGAATCTTGTTGGTGCAACTCCAAGCATTGCTCATTGGAGCGAGAGACGTGCCCTATAATTCCGTGAAAATATAACAATAGAACATTATCAATTACGAGCTAAATAGACGGTACCGCCATTATTAAATCCAAACATATCTCCCTGGAATCACAATCTTTGGTTGTATACGTATTTTAATAAGACGTCCCGGGTGTTCTCAGAGTTAATTAAGTTTAAATATTAATTACTTGCTAATTTCAGTTCCTAGTACGAATAAAGCTTACGCTTTATTAATATTTACTTATCTTGAATATGCAATGATATTTTACCTGAATTTACTTTGGTTAGACCTTTGAGATATTTATTATTCTGTATGCTCGTAGTAGTCACAAAGGAACTTTGGAGTCAGAATAACTTAATCCAATTAAACATATTTGTAGTGCTACTAATCTATAATTTATTCATTCATTCGCTAGTAACTTTGTAAATTATTCGTTAATTCGTTCGCTCGTTTATACGTCCGTTCTTTCCTTCGTTCGTTCATTCGTTCAGTTAATAATAATGATAATATATTATCATCCATTTATTACATCATAGTTTTATGTAGCATTAAACCATATATATACCTAATTATTATTCAATCATTAGCATCATTATCCGACTACCAATATATTTACAGAGCATAATAAGGCCCAAACGCCGCAAGCTATTATAAAATAAAATTAACTCGTGTTCGAACTTAATTGTAAAAAAATGGATATCGCATGAAATTGCAATATTATTTAATAGAATGACAATTAATTTATTAATTAAGGAAATAATCCAATCAGATACTGATAAATAAAAATATATTATCAATTGTAAAAATATCTCATACATTTCGACGCCCTGTTAGGTTTCCTGTAGACGCATTGACTCCATAACTAATTATTACCGTTTTGCAGTAATACAGCAGCTTTATTTAAATAATTTAGAAGATTCACTTAGGAAGAAATGAGGCGCTCTAACTCAGTTTTCAAAAATAGCAAAAAGTCTTCGAGCAATATGAAAAATGCTTTTCTGATACATCCATTGCAATATTTATAATTGACTTACTAAATAAAAATGAAAAACCTAATGCTGTTTAACAGTAAAAACAATTAAATTGTTATGTAACCTGTACAATTACCAATCGGAACACCTCATAAGCGCACTTATCGTATTACTAATAGACTTTCATTTTCAGTTTTAGAAGAACAATCCCACCGTATCCCATTCTGGACAAGAAAAAATTAGTAAACTGTCTACGGTTAATAGAACTCCATTAATACTTTAAAGGCTCCAATATTTCTTAAAATATTTCTTATTAATATTACCGTAAACGATATTCAAACTAACTTCCGATGACATACCAATGAATCCATTGAAAAAGCTGTTCTTCCATTCCTGCAAAAGGATGCCCCAAGACATAAGTGCGACTGTTATATGCGCGACTGAAGAGAAAGACGCTTGTATGACCATAACGCGGTCACGTATACCGCTGTGACAGAACTCCGATGTGAACGACAACGTGGCGCTGAAGGCCGCCGCAAATCTGTAGAAAATGGAAAATCAATTGAGCATAATGAATGTCACTTAAAAACGTTTTATTACACGTTCTTTTCTCCCTGTCTCTCGAATTCTCGATAAAAATCCAACAGTTTTATATTCACCATAAAAATTTGTACGAGAGAATTATTATAATGGCTTTTTCGCCTGATTTTTCGTTTATTTCACAGCTAAATGTTTGCGCGGCGTTTTAAATGTATCAAATTCCAATATCTTTTGATTGGATTAACTGTTTTAATATCAATAGGATAAACTATTATTTTTCAGAAGTTTTAATCCCTGTGTAAATACTCTATCTGGATCAGGGTGTTAATCTTTATGCGATTGGAATCGTAAATGAATTCGCTAAAACCAAAATATTATTCATATACGCAATACCACACCTGTAATCCCCGAAGGGGTAGACAGAGAAGTGAAATACACTCCCGCATTTCACCAGTTTTAAGTCCCATGGAATAGGTGGGGAGCCTATTGCCATACACCAGACACAATTTCAGACCCCGAGTCACTACTAGACATTCTAAATTAGAAAAATCTAATAGCACCCGATCTGGGATTTGAACCCAGGATCTCCCAATCGACAGTCGCGCTTGCAACCACTCGACCACCGAGGCACTCATTATTTTATTCATATAGACCCTAATAATATTTCGTAACGCACAGTTGAGAGAGAATTTTTTCGTTGTACTATCTGAAAACGTGTTTACGATATACGTAAAAATAATTATGGCTTTTAAGTAATTTCTTTACGAGTATTTTCTTAATTTTTATTAACGTTAGAAATATATTAATTTGAGATAGTCATATAACATCTCATTTTTTGTTATATACTGTGTTTCAATTAATTATTTATTAATATATTAAAACAGTGATAAGTGTAGAAGAAGCACGTTACGTCGATAGATTTGTAGATATTTGACACGTAACGACCACTGTCTACTCTGTAAGAGACCTGACGTGATGATATAATATAATAATATTACCATTTATTAACATAGCAAACCTCTTCGGGCATTTAATACTTCCTCTATGAATAATAATACAGGAACCTTTTCCTTATTTTTGCTCTAGAAAAACCCTAAAGGCGTACGTAAAATATTATTATAAAAAACTATAGAGATATTCTCTTTTTCACAAAAAGTATCAGGTTATTGTGAAATTAAATTAGAGTGAATTTGATAAAACAGATTTTCGAGTTTATTTGTCACAAATGATATTTTAGAAAAAAAGAAAATTACTCAATTGAAAAGAAAAAAAACGTTAAACCCTGTTCACAATTTTTTTAAAATATTTTTACTCAATATCAAGGTGTATTGTTTTACAGATTCTCGTCTAAATACAGCAACCAAAATGATAATTTTTATATTAAATCATGTAGCTGCGGAGAGGGAAAATGACATTCATGGGCTTTGGAATTTATGTCTTTCCGACTTTATGGTGACATGGATTGGGGAAAAAGCAAATTTTTATGCAGACATCCCTGCCTTTTGTAGGAAACTGTCTTATTTGTCAAAATTATCACCGGGAAATTTGACAAAAGTAGTTGTAACTTGGATTAAATATTATACGTACAAAACTTAGTATCTTACAAAAACTGCATTTAAGAATATGAGGACCCCGTAAGAGACTTGGCGTGAAGATGTATATGTAAGTATGTAATGTAATGTGTATATATGTAAGAATATTTTGAATGTAAATAAAAGAAATCTTACAACAATATTAGTGTTAGATGTTGGTGAACCTATGATAACCTACCACTACTCATAAGGCTTCAGTAATAAATTTAATATTGAAAGTTACCAATTCATTCTGAAAGTAGACCTCACTTGACCGTAAACTTTACATTTTTTTACCGCCGCGTTAGGTTTACCGGCACTCGGTATATATCTACATATACACATATACGAGTATGTACCATAAGTCTTTACTTTTCATACATAGCGAAATTTATTGCTCTTCATTAACTGATCATATATTCTGAATAAAATAAAAGATAGAGTAGAGAATAGAAAACTGAATATGTTAAATCAAAGCGAGCGTAACTATTATTAACTGAAACTCAATCTATTACTACGTATAGATAGAGCTTATCATTTTCATTATTTATGTAGAGTTAAACATTGTGCTGTTTTATCTTAAATACTTATGTTTTTCACACTAACGACCAGCGTTACTTGACTAACAGTTGACAAAAAGAGAAACTTTAATCATTAGAGGCAAGGTATCCATTATTCAGAGCGACGCTAACTCCGTGCCGTTGCGTATGCGGTCGCGTTAAAAGTTGTTAGCCCCTGGGCTATAACTGAGACATATAACACAATATCTCAGTATGTGGGTACATACGAGTATAAGAATCAGAAAACTGAGAAGCAGCAATGGACACTGCTCGAAACCTATATCCCCTGCGGTAGATCATTTCCAAGACAATCACGTAAAGGTAAATATAGCGAGGAACGTACTCAGCCTCATTGGATGAATGAGGGTTGTCGTAAAAGACGGAAGGGAGATAGAAAAGTATACAGAGACCTTACGTGACTGTTACTAACATTGAAATAATAAGAGCCAATAATTGGCTACTGTTGTATATGGTGATGCATTTACATATAGTAACTAGTCTAAAAGAGCACAAATAATAATAAAAATATATTATACCACCACACCAGATTACTTTAGGGGCAGGCAGAGAGCACTAAGTGTCGATTATCTGACTCTATCCTTACAGAATTCACGTTCTTCTTGTAGGTATATTCATTACACTCGACATATGTACAGATGGTAATAATAATATGGTATGACTATGAATACAGTGCACATATTCTCGTTTTTAACTATGTTAAGTAAAGCAAAAGGACAAGTTAACCAGTAAGTCGCCAACTTCAACTGACATGACGCGGTCGGGCTTAAAGTTGGGCGCCAGCTCGTGCATTATAATTGTTACAAACTTAGAACTTGTCTGTATGCGCCATTTTCTTGCGACAATATTTTCCTTTTAAAGCCATATAACGCTGTCAATCACTGCGTATGTATAAGAGGAACTTGAAGTCTGGATCTGTGCCCGATATAAGGCAATAATCTCACCACCTATTCCATTGTGGAACGTAAATTTAACTGGTGAAACGTGGAAGTGCTCTACACTCCTTTGACTACCTCTTCGGGGATTACGGGCGTGACGTGACGTTATATTTTACATACGGAAATATAAAAAAAAGTTATTTTTAGCCGCTACTGTAACATATTGCACAACTAGTATTAAATTATTTACGTTTTCTAACTTTAACTGATACTCCGCGAGTCATTATAAGCTTTATCTTCGTTCTTGCAATTTTTACGAAAAAACGGGGAGATAGCGGTTGTAAATTATCATTGCAGCCATGGATACCTGCAACAAATCTCGAACAGGACTGAAGAGGGCTGCTTGACCATCCTCTGTCAATTCAAAAGGACTTGCCCTTTCATGCCCTTTTTGTACGACGATATTTGGATAAATATATGCATATACAGATTAGTAATATATATTTGCTCAGTTCATCATTTCACAATGCTTACATTACATTTTAGGAACAATTAGTAAGTACTAGATTGATCGATACTAATGCTAGATTGACTGATATCGTTAGAATACCGTGAAATAAAAACTTGACGTGATAATTACCGATATGATTCATCGTACGTTCTAACGGGCTTTACTCATTCCCATTGTGGTGACACATCGGGCTTCGGGTACACGTTAAGCAATAATAAAATTCATGTACAAGTGTACTTAAAAACAAATTTTGACCCCCATCAAAGAGATTTTTCTGAGTAATTTCTGACATACAATTTTAATAGAAAAATATGTTTTTACGTTAAATTAAAATAAGGAATGTTTCTAATCTTCTTTAAAAATAAATATGTATTTCAAAATTCTCCGTTAATGTTTTAGATTTGTTTTAAAAACTAAAACACAATGAACTCTGCGCAATATACAATTATTGAAATATACAAATTCATTTTTTAATATAATAAAGAGAATTTTGTGTCCAAAATTCGTAGCTTCAAACATTATATTTAATTCCAGACCTAAATTTTAATTAAAAGTATTCTTTGGAATCAAACAAAATATTACTTAAGTTAAAATGTTAAAATTCATCGATGTATAACATTTTAACACATATTTCCAAGAGTTGTTGTAGGAAATACTTACAAAATTCCGCAAATCAGGTTGGTCACGAGTAGCACTTCGTAAGTTTGGCTGAGGCCAGCAATAAAAGTCACAACGAAAAGACCACCATATCCTCCTAAAAGAAAGAACTTCCTCCCGAAGGTGTCAATGAGGAACCCGGAAATTATTGATGAAGCCAACATGCCTGAAAAGTAAAACAATATATTTAAATGGTAACAATCGTTTAGTAGTTAATCGATATTTTGGTTGAAACATCAATGATTTTATTAATATCGTATCGTATTCAATGTTCTAAATTTTTCGTTACTTTAGTTTTTATGTGCTTCAATAACTATACAAATACCAAACTATTACTACAAGTAATTCAATTAGGTACCTACTCACACATTGTAAAAGCCAAAGTTACGACACAAAATTTTTAACTAATTATGAAAAACCCTCATAATTTCTTTGATTCAAATTAAGTTTAAGTCCATTTACAATTGGAGAATTGTGTCATATTATAAAAGTAGCACCAGTCTTATCTGACTCTCAGCTCAGCTCTCACTTTCAGCTACTGTTTGATTCTCGGTGAAATAATATGACTCTAAATTACATTTTCCATTTCTGCCAGTCGTCATATGAGTGGTAATGTCTTATAAATCATTGTTATTGAATATTGACAGCACACGTCCATTTTCATTTATTTTTTCAACTCGAACATCAATTTATCAATTTAGTACTGAGTGGCTGAATATAATTTTCTACATACCCACATATGGCACTGCGTTTAATATCCCTTTTTCTACCAGCCCCATGTTCAGATCGCACTCGGCTATCGGCAGTATGTACGGTGTCAAGGAGGTCACCAGTACTCCCGCTACGAAGCCGATTAACGTGGTAACCAGCTGGCGTACATTAAACCAGCCAAAGCCACAAGCCTTTAACGCCAAATTGATCTCTTCCATAGATGTCGTTGGTTTCTCATCATCTTTAAAAAGGGACAGTCATACTTATGAGATATAATTAATTCAGTGCCGAAACGAATTAAAGTTACATTGGTTAGACGATTGAGTCTCAAAATTAATGTAGAAAAATTACGGTGCCTATTAAAATACATAACGAGACAAAAGACATGTGGTACTGTAAGGAGTTTCAGGGAATATTTAAGTTAATAATATAGCCCATAAGAAATAAAACCAGAAAATCACTCTACACTCCTTGTATTTCGGTTAGCTCAATAAGTAAAACCTCTTAACTCCATAACAGTTCGTATCATTCTGTACAATGGGCAGTGACGCCCTCAGATAAGCAAATAGGTTGAATGAAACAAAGCGGTGCGAGCATTAGCAAGGGTTAATGACCTCGAGGATCTACCAACGTATTTAATGGTCAATGCACACTATCATTGAGTCTTTGCCCACTCATGCTCGTTAGCTATTCAGAATGTTTTCATCGTCATCCTTTCAGTCCGAGCTCACATAATGGATATCCCAACGAACCTTCACATTCACATTAGAAATATGATAATAACAAGATAAATATTTGGGCTCAGAAAGCATACAATATCAATATGTTATGATGTTCTCATATACATTATATAGGATCCACAAATGTCCGTACTCTATCATATCGAGTATTTTATTTAATCTTTTGAAAAGTTGCGTTATATTGAACGCAATGAGGGTACATTGCGAGCACCGCAACTGATCTGCAACACAATGTGCAGCTACCCTAGTCGTCAGTACCGTTAGCCGCAACTTATGTTATACAGAGTTCCTTACCTTAGAGTAAAATGACGTAACCCACTTTGGCGGTCATAAAATTCTTATCGTACATTATTATTGAGCATATTTTTATCTCTAAGTCCTCTTTGTTGGTGCTTGTCAAAATATATTTTTCTCAGACATTCGCCTGTTATGCTAACAACGTTACTTGTAAAATTTTAATATAACACCACGCCCGTAATCCCCGAAGGGGTAGGCAGAGGAGTGTAGTACGCTACCCGTTCGCGAACTAAAGGCGTGATGTGACATTTTTATGACGTACATAAACAATTTTAAATCTATTAGAGCGCAAATTTAAGAATCAATTGAGAAAAAATTACCTATCTCCAAGGAAATGATTATAGCGTTATATTTTCACGTAGTTGAATTGAAGTTAATACTTATATGTGAATATTAACATTATTTACCCCTAAATAACGGTTTGAAACTACAAAAATATATATTTTTACCGAATTTGTAATTACCTACACATAATTATGGGAACAATAACACGTTTTCGGCAACGGTACATTTTACTCTACATTACAAACGGTATCTTATCTTGGTGATCCTCTAAATAAATACATATTATATTTAATATTATTGAAACTCGTACGTAGGACCGTTGTTCAAGTGCGCTTCATATTCCGTAGAGTCGTTAATACCTTGCTGATATAATATAATGAAAATTTCAATAATCGGACTACGAGTACGTACATTGTCAATTCACTTCGTTTATAAAACCTTTGTCGAAATTTTGTGAGAATACTCGTCCGAGCCTGAGTAATATTGAGTACAGAATATCACTGTGCCGATATAGTTGATTCATTTCCATTGATAAGGTCCGAAGTTCAGTTCAATATATATACATCGATCCATATAATTGGCTACATATTTCACTGCGCGGAACACCGGCACAAAATTAAATTGCATCACGAAAATAATAGCTCGTTTGTTTAAATAAGAATCTTTTCATTCAAACCGTTGAAATATATTCGAACTTAAACGATGTATCGTATAAAATCCATCGCGTTCTCGTAAAGTAAAATCAATTATTCGTATTACGAAGAGAAATAATTTAACAATATACATATAAAGTAAATATTAATCACATTTACTTTCAAAAGGATGCTCTGACTGTTATTCTTTATTAATGTTCAAATTCCAATATAGATATAATATGGGTACTACTGCATATTGACAATCTGAGGTGCAGAAGATAAGGCTTAAAGGCTGGCATAATAATTATAATTATCTTCGTTCTAATTTTTCTCAAATAAGTGACAAGTTAAAAAAAATGTAATGTAAAAATATGCATATCATGGATCCTAAGATATTTTACTAAATGACATTAAGCATTTGAGCAATATTTTCTGCAAAAAAATAACTTGCTACATACGAATGCATATACATATATGTATGTAGGTAGAGGTAATCGCTTACATGTGATACGTGTTAATTTAAAACTATAAGTATGGAATCGTTTTTAGAAATTTAAAACAGTTTATCGTTCATTACCGGTAATCACTTTTAATTAACATTAGTAAACGGAAACGTTTAGTATTTTGAGAGAAAACTGAATGAGTCGTTAATGAACTTGCTCGGTGAGTCAAGAGACTGATATTTTAAACTTTATATGAAGTGTTATAGTAATAATACTTATTCCGTTATCGTTTAAACATATACAAGATGATCTATGCATGATTCTAGACAACAATGTTTGACAACAATATCTATCGAAATCGAAAATGACATTGAGGTAGTTACGAAAATAAATTCATGGTGTTAGTGTCACACAAAATCAAATATTTAGCTATCAATATTTTTAATGAAAGAAAGCACCATTCTTTTTTGATCTTTTTTGACTACCCAAACGTATTATTTGGCATTATGTTGTTAAAACATTAGCCTCCTAAACCAACAATAACAAATGTATAAAGCGCGTCCTGTGACAGGATAGGACTCCTGTCAATATAAATTTGACGTCAAAATTATGTATACGTGGAGTAATAACGAATCGATAAAAACATTAACAGCTACAATGGAATGGAACCGTACACAAAGGAATACAGATGAAAGAATGCCAGTCCAATTTCTACAAACAATAACCACTTTGATTGAGGCATTAATCAAACCGAAGCGTTTAAAACGGGACCTTTTCTTTGTTGTGCTGCTGCTTTTTATGAAAGAAAATGGTTTCTTGCAACTAAAAGGTGTAAATGAAGAAAGTATAACCATCATAGATTACATATTGTCTCAGAGAGACAAGGGATCTGCAATTTACGAGACGGTGTTCATTTTAAAAGGCTTCACAGGAACTCCGTTGAAAGTTATCGGTATACCCGTATCTGATGTTGTTTTAATCAACGTAATTGTACCAGATATCGATATTCAAGCATTTTCTTTGTGTTTAGATATTGATAAATACGTTGCGGTATCATCCCTTGGTATAATATCACATTTCAAAAATTTTCAAGAGCTCTCACAATATTTTATTGATAAAATAGTGACTCCAGCGAAATGTGTCATTTTAAATCATCACGGATTTCCAAGCTGCAACTTGCCAGGGCTGCCCGAACATTTAATTCATCAGATACTTTTGCATTTGCCTGTAGAGAGTATTGTGAATATTGGCAAATCTTGTAAGTGTCTCAAAGATATCGTGGGTGATGATCGACTGTGGCGCCGTCTTTACGAGAGGGATTTTTCTGATTTCGTCGAACGTAAAAATGATGAGAAAGATTGGCATGACACGTACATAGAATTGTATTTAATAAAGCGGAGAGAATCTGAGCGGGCAAAATGGATCGTGAGTAACAGAGAATTCCCCCAGATATTTGACGATATGGATTCCTACAATTTTAGATGGCAGATTATTTTATAGCTTGCAAAATAATATCCGATGTTCATTGAAGAATGACAATTATTTATGAATTTTACCAATTGTTTTGATGATATAAAGTCTATCTTGTAGAATTACATTTTTTATTTCATTTTAATTTTACTGATACTGAGCAAATTTAATACAACATTCAACGATATTAAATAAATAAATACGAGTATCTTTGGATATCTCCACACACGGCCGTCTATTCCCAAAAGTAAGTAATAAGAGAGCTTGGGTTATGTTAACCAAACTGTTATAAATTATATATACATACGTATAATGAGATATAAGCTTTTACCCCCAGACACAAAACAAATAATTGTGCTTATGATAGAAATATTTAATCTGAGTGGGCATCGAAGCCACGATCCACGCCTAAACAGTCATATTCACCAACCACTACACCAAGGGGCCAAACCACAGCGATTGCACGGCACATGTTAGAAATAGTGTTCTTTATACGTATAGTCCTTTCACAAAGAAATTAACGCAGTTGATCTTGAATGGTATTTAACAATACGTAGAACGTTATCTATCATTACGTTATCAAGCGCAAAGCATTTTTATCCTATTAAAATATCCGTGTTAATTAATATAACGACATAACATATTTTATAATAAGCAATGCCTGTTATATACAAATACCTGTCCACGTCGTTAAGGACTTCGCGTGAAGATATCTACGAAATTTTATTTCAGAGAAGCGTACAAAATAAAAATGTTTATCGTAATACTTTCGGTAAAATCCCTTATTATTTGTAATCATTACAATGCTAAGAGCAGTTTTCGTCGTAAAAAAAACTCCTATTTGTTACAGATAAGCAAATGAAATTTATATTTTTAATATCACACTGTATTTTTGGTATTCAGATTGGTCTTTGAGAGAAAACGCCTACACATTGTGTGCAGAGAAACAATGAACATGATTGTTCTTTTCGCTCTGTTATTCGCGGTAGAATTTATAAAATTGAAACTTAGTCTATTTTGAGAAGTTATTTCCCTTTATGTGCTATATTTAGCAGGTGATGGCCAGCGGTATAACTTTGAATATCGAGTTGACAAGGACTTAATAAATTTTCGTGATTCATTTAATATCATTTTTCAAAGCATTTTATATAAAAATGAACTGATATACCGACAGTTATATTCTAGTGATATAATAATAATGCAATGAATAATTTTACTATTAAATGTTTCGTAAGTATTTATTTATAAATATGATTATAAACATTATACAGTCACCGCCGCGACATCGCTGCAAACGGTGGGAGCTCATGAGGAAGGACCTTGTACAGGTCCGAAAGTAATCGGGCCATCCCGAAAAGCGCACGGGAGCGAAGTATAATATAAGTGGAATAAGTAGATAACATCGGAGACCCATTAGTGTCCCGCTAGAACTCTTGATATAGTTCGAAAAATCTATAGCTTACTTCACCTTTCAGCTCAATCCTGTCTATCAAACACTGCACTCTGAAACCCGACATTATTTATATCAAAAACAATGCACACGACATTTATATAAAGAATTAACTGAGCACATTTAGCACACTTAATAAGTAACTAATCAATAATATAATCGTGAAACATGAACTAGTATTTAAACAGAAAAACAATTAGTTTTAATGTCACAGAATTATAGTGTCATTGAAAATTTGCTACACAAATGTGTTCGTTAATTACTATCCATTACAGACATTTCTCTTTGACGGCGAAAAATATTTAAATGTTAATACATAATCTACTAGTTTTCTTTTATATAAGTATAAAACGTATTTGTAGTATAGAAATATTTTTACATTCAATTATTATTTGACGTGGATGTTGAGTTTCTTATTGCTTAACTTTGAAATGATTAAAGTTCACTAAATAGACATGTTCATTTCACGTTGGTCCTACGTTCCAATAATGCTGGGGATTTTTAAACGTAAACTAAGTTCCGTAACATGATTTCGCGACTGTTATCGCTATTGCTCCAAGAAATTTAACGACGTTCAATGGTCTTAGCTGGAATTCCAACGAAGTGTTCGAAATGGATATGTCACCAAAAAGGACTACGTCGGATGCGCGTATAACGAGTATGTCGCATATGACATTTATAAAAATAGGTAAACAAATAATAATTATTTTTATTATTTATAAAAAATGAAATCCTTTGTTCAAAAATAGACTCACCGTCTCTAGCACAAATGTTATACAATATTAACCATCTTTTTATTTTTTTCATATTTAGAAAAACAGGCGGGCGGGCCACCTTATTTTAAGTGTGCACCGTCGCTTTTGGACATTTGCAACACCCGAGGTGTAGCTAATGCGCCGTCGGTTTTGAACGAAAGCTCTCTGCTCTATTCTTGAAGAACCCGATTTAATAATGCCTTGGGATAACCTCAGATGGAAACTCATTCCATATTTTATACGGATCGCGCGGTAAAAATAACCAATATACTCGTGCAGTCACTTAGATAAGTCATTTACGTTTCAGCACATCCTGCTATCTCGTATACAAACAACAAAGACCTCGAAGATTTTAATGGAGTAGATAAAATTACTGATAGCGCAGACAGTAGCTAATTAAAACGCAAATAAAATGGTATCACAATAAATAACGCCCGAATAAATGCTACAGTAAATATTTAATAACGATATAAAATTAATGTCAATGAATCTTAAAGGAAATGATTTTATATATTGACTTTTTGCCTTATCACATCTGATACCAAACTGCTAAATTCATGGAGTAAAACTATTTTTTAAAACTATTAATTCATGTCAAAATGTAACGACACTCATAACGAGGGTATAGTCAATAGTGTTCGGCCTCGTAAAACACTAATCCTGCACTACTACAGAGGAGTAGGACTTCCTAAGTAATGAGTCGCGACCGTTTATTAAAGCTGTTTTAGCGTATACGAGTACTATACATTTCTTTTGACGACTATGCGTTTTATGGTATGTTGTGTCAAATACATATATGTATGTATCGTATTGAATAACTGTAACGGTGAAGAAAAATATTGCAAAGTTGATATGGTGTAATTAATGACTTGATGATGGCTGGAAGCCATCAGCCAAAACATTACAAACAAAATCTATTCGGTAAATGAAATGGAATTTCGTCACTAAATTTGCTCAATAATCAGTAAATTATTTGTTCTTTCACTGTTGGTAATGGTCTTTGGCCAGAGGATGAAGTTTAATCTACCAAGTTGACCTAGCGCAGATTGACATACTTGACAGACTGCAAAGACAATTACGAATGACTTAATGGCATGCTGATTTCCTAACGTTGTTTTTCAACA
>DWMG01000890.1:0-17062 GCA_018244855.1 Elbella merops
TGAATTATAAGAACAGAATGTAAATATTGATATCAATGCCTATTTTAAAATGATCAATTAAAATTCTCACATGAAATGTAACTGATAAGACAAACAATTTAATTATGAACTTATTTCGATGTTTCCTTGTTCTGTTTGCATAAATTAGGTCAATATATTGACTTTCGACCTCTCGCTCGATATTAATTAATTAGGACGAATGCAAACACAATCGTGGAATAATGTAGCCGCTCTAATAACTTTATACACACAGCGCAATAGTCAATTATAAATCTAATATATATTAATATTTGATTCAGTAGTTTCTGAGCCTAACAGCTGAGGCATAGTCGTAGATTCGATACCTATTCGAGATAAATATTTCTGTGACGAGCGAAAGTATTCATTCAAGCAAATTCACTTTATGAATTTTCTTGGAAAAATATGTAATTGGCAAATGATTAAGATCAAGTTACTATCCTAGTAATAAGTTTTAATCTTGTACGAAATTTATTCGCAATGTAATTAAAATATATAATTATGTGTTCTATGTTTCAAAATATAGAAAAACGATCTACCACTCAGATATTTGTCTATTCCTTAATTGTCCATGAAGCCTCTACATATCAGACCGACATGCATGAGCCTACCATTTTGAAATTTAAAATGTCGCAAGGCTCAAGATTTCTAATACCAAACGGCTGGTAAGGATAAAGGTTCATTGCATTTTGAATCAAATATTTCCATTTAAAATTGGAAAATATGTACAGCAAATATTTCATGATACCCCTCTTACATCATGATTTATATATACATAGTTCGTACAGCAAATAATGAATTATATTGACACTTTAATAATGTCATTTTGATGTTCTGTAACATCATAAATACTGAAGGATTAACTCTAGTATCGACTTACAATGAATACAATTTTATTAATATTCCACTTAAAAAATGGAAGAACAGAGCAATGAATGGCGCTCCACGTCAAAACATTCCCATACAGCGGCGTAAGTTTTAAAACCCAATAAGATTTTAAATTAATGCCTTAAGTGAAAATTACATAAATGTAATAAATACAGTACCTAATAGGATTGACGATAATACTATAACAACAATAATAATTAAAATCATTAAAATTAATATAAAAGTAAATTACACGTCACTTTGTTATTTCAAAGTAACTAAAGGCGCAATGGATAGTGAGCAGTCTGTCAATAAGTCTCGCCTCGGATCGGTCAGGGTTGGTAATTGACGGGGGTGAGGAGACTTAAGTGGCTAGGGATGACACTGTGTTAATATTTTTTGGATATTTTAAATAAATTTGTTGATAACTATACATAATAATTCATTCATTCATCATCAGCCTACTCCCGTTTACTGCTAGACATGGGCCTCTCCAATGGTATGACACTAAGCTCGATCTACAGCTATTCGCATTCAACAACTGTCAGTCACTTTGCGTATATTGTATTTTTTATTTGTATAAATATCCATACGAATACAACCTACATGACAATACCGATTTAATAAAAAATCGCAAATTAACCACTGAAACAATAAAAATAACGTCTAACTTGTGCCAACCCTGCAAGCGGATCGTAGGGCAGTTACACAGCTCCTTCCCCTAAAACATTGTCATCTGAATTTGTGCGCGAAGTAAATAAGAGTCCTGGGGAGTCGGCTCTAATGGCGGCAGATTTATAGATTTTCCCCGATGTCCCGCCGCGCCGGATTAAATTACGTCCGCCGTATTGGCCTCACGAATATTAGCACTACCATTTATTTGCCACTTCAACTCCTTCGTTCGTCTTTTAATAATTACTCGTTATACAATCCCGTGGCACTCTTGGACACTTGTTTGTTCTAATAGAGACTAAATAAAATCATGTATTGATCTTCGAAGGGGAAGGTAGGTCAATATTGTACATTTCCTGGATTTGCCATCATGTGGAGGTAGTGCCTGAGCCCGTTCACAGGTCGCAAACCCAGATTCTGTACTACTACTGGATATCTTAATCTAGAGAACTCAAGAGTGACTTGGAGTCTATAAACGGTATCAATTAAGCCACAGTCATTTACATTGTGTTGTTTTAAGATATCTTCGGATATTCTAAATTATTGTTCTAAACTATTTTCCATACGTTTTTGCACAGAACTCTTTGCACCAAATAAAAATAACATAGCGATCTCAGGGCCAGATTTTTCACCATCCAATATAAATACATCGCTCACCTGTACTATCTAACTTCATCATCATTCTCATCGTCGTCAGCCTCTAGATGTCCACTGTTGGACATACGCCTCCCCTAATCACCGCCACTCCCTCCGGTCCTGGGCCTTCGGAATCCAGCAATTTCACGATGTCTTCTTCGCCCTCCTTATCTAACTTAACAATGATCTTTATTAAAAAGAAAATCTGCAATTTCTTCTAATCCAATGAACATATCACGAATACATGTTTCCGCTTTGTAACATCTTTAACATTTTTATTTAATACATTACAGAGTAGAAGATAACCTCACATGAAAATACTCGTATCTCATGGATGACCATATCTCTTGTCTGTCAGTTAATTTTACGCCATTTTTGTGATAGCCGAGACTGCCTTAAATTATTATTAATTGTCGAATCAAGTGAAAGGATTGTGAATAAATTCCATTAATATAATGTTTCGTATGAACCAGCTATGTTTGCCTACCTACATACAAATATAGTTACATATTTTTATATCGTATATTCCAATTCACAATGATCTGTTAAACGTGGTCATCGTAGAACAGAAACACTCGTTTCCTCTCGAGTTTTAATAACAGTTTTCTTCAGCTCTGTCCCCTCGGTCGCAACCCTTCCAGGGGGGTGAACCACCCTTACCATCTGATTTTTAAAATCGCAGACGGGTTAAGTCGTGGGAGCAATGTGAAGCTCTCCGCCCGTAACTTTACAACTGTGATTATATTTTGACTTTTATATTCATTACATTTCATTTTAATAAAACATTTTTATGAAAACGTAATTGTTTTATTCTAAACTGGTCTGGAAGGGAATGCCATTGTTATTTTTACTCCGGTTCTATTTTCAGCGGCAACAAACGTTTGTGTCATTTATCACTTTATAAAAACTCAAGAAACATCTTCGCTGACACTAGGTCCCTTGTAAAAAATGACTGCACACAATCAACCGATTTATTATCTCTGTGATTACCGTCCCACAGATACGCAGAAATTATATGAAAAATCCAATGTGAGTTAATCGATTGATGAGATGTAATTATAACTATGTGATCGCAATTATAAGATCTATGTAAGCTTAACAGACAGGTCTATAACGAAATCAACCCAATCGGTTATAAATATTGTACAAAACCAAAATAACTTTCTCACTACGCACACGTGGAAGGGTTCCTTACACGCTCCAGCCAGCAGACTAAATAATCGATATAGCGCTGTAGACTTTCCATAAAAGCCACCCTCCAACTCTTCAAGAGACAAATACTTGTATCACATCCCTTCATACGCCGTACCCGCGACTAATTTACATTTCCACCGTTAGGTATACTTATCAATAAGGGAGTTTACGAGGCTAGCTAGTCGCTCGCGGCTTTGTCTTGCAAAAATATTTTGATTTGTATTTATTAAAAACTCACTAGATGCGTATCTGAACATACTCATGTATATCTGGGAAGAATTTCTGAAATAGCTATTTACTGTATCTTGGAACGTCGGTAATTAAGATTAAAACCGATCTGTTCAGTACATCACAATCATTTAGTCGCACATCAAGTATGTCTCACATTCGGTCTTCTATAGCTGTATATGTATATTCACATGCATATTTCTCAGTCTCATGCATATTTTTGAAGAGAAGAGAGTAACACACAAGCAGACAGCAGTCACAAGTGGCCTCCCAAGGTCGTCTGCTACAAACCATAAATAAAACTGCAACAATTGGTCTGCTGGAATGAATACATACTGTACAAGTTATGATTGACAGTAATTTTCCAACTGACTACCTACTACAAATTATATACATTTATAAAACAAATGTCTTCACTTAGTTCAACAGAATGGACTTTTCGATTTTTAATTTAACTTTAGTTAAGAGCACTCGTTAGAAATGGTCTGTATCTAAGAGTAGACTGACATAACAAAAGGTTGTCAATATTTCAAAACATAAATTCAAATCGGCATTATATTCAGACACACATCCATGGAAAATTATTTGGTGTAGACACGAGTAGAGAAGACCCCTACGCATTTTTCGCTTCGAATATTCCATCAAAGCCGTGTAAATTTTTACATCACTCGCTTCCTGTTTACTATCTTATTCAACTGTCGCTACTTATAAGTTCAATATTACATGTTATCCTAAAGCAAATATTAAATATGTTTGGTAATAGATATTCGTAATATATTGGAAGAATAGTAAAAGATCTGAGTAAAATATAGGAAAGCAAAAGATATAACAAGATGCGTATAATATCTACAATTAAGGAATAATTTAGTTCCAATTCCCACTAGGGCAGAGTCAAAGCGACGCGTCGCGTGAAACTATGACGCGACGCGTAACGACGCGTAGTGATGAAATAAATTTGATAAAAATCAAAAGGTTGACTTAACCATGTATCCGCAATGACGCTCGTCGCTGCGCGCTGCCGCTCGCCGCCGAGCACTGCCGCGCGAATTTGTTCAACTCCGGCGCCAAAATGCACGCAAAGCCGCGCGTTTTTTTTTTTATTTATACAAAATTGTACGTTTATTCATATTGATAGGACTCAATATATAATTAATGTGTATGTGCATAACTCAACGGGTTGATTCGATTCTGCTATGATGAGAGCTGAGCCTTAACATACATTTATATAATATAATCACAGTGTTGTCCTTTGTCACATGATTGCTAACCTACAATGACCGTGAAACATTAAACAGATGAATGTAAATGCAGAGCAATATGACAATACATGTGTGCATGTGCATGAATAAATGATGCACCTCGTCGTTCGCTTTAAATATTAATTATCAAACGTTTTGTCATTAGCAATGAAATATTCCCATGCAATGACTATTCGGTATTTTTTTCCATTGGTTTAATATAGGCCCTAACCGTTCTCATTCCAAGAGGGGACTGGAGTCCAATAATATAACAATAACAGGGTTAGTGACTTCAATGAAAATACATACATAAAATTCAAATAGATCCATCTGATGAAAACAGTACCGTTAAGATTGTCCAAAAATTTTAAAATGTCTATTTTAATTTAATATTGCCAGGGCTCTAATTCAAAACCACTTCTAATTTGTGTACAAAATATTGTAAACTATTTATTATAATAACTTTCTTGAAGATACGGATCTTAGCCCTAAGGGAACAAAAGGGTAAGGGTTGTATTAACTTCGTGTACATTAATTGGTCGGGCCAGACGAAAAGTTAATGTGAATGTATAGTTACAGCTTCCCCAAGAAATTAAATACGGTTTTCCCTATTCCCACTAATTACCACCCTTAATCTTCAAAACAAAGGAATGCGTAAACTGGCAACGGTAAAAGAAATAGAAAAAGGTGTGGAAATTGAAACGAAAATTACTTAGGGCTGAAACTGCTTGCGCATTTCTCTACCTTAATTAGTATTTTTTGTTGTGTCGTTGGTATTTCTCGATAAACCCTGAATTGTTAATTTTCCTTCATGATCTTGATCTTAACAAGCTAAGGTTACATATTTGATGAAAAAGAAATGAGAGGAACGCTAAACTTCGCCTTTTAATAATAATGAACATTGTGAATGACCGCTGGACGTAATACAAATTGTTATGTAACCGAGAATCTAAAAACAATTCAGACGCCATAAATAATGTTTAATTCTAATCAAATTGCGGGCACCGCAAATAGATTGCTAATTTAGTATTAATTAACTTCATTGTGCCACAAATATTTAATTGCTACTTGTTACGAGAAGCTAATTGGGAGTCACAGTCGTGACCTAAAACGAATGTAGCTGACTGTACGTAAATTGAAGTCGATTGTTCTATGGGAAAGTATTTGATACATTCCATCGAACTCTTAAGTACACAAGCTGAGGTTGGGTCATAAATCAAAATAAGAGCATCAGTTCCCAATCTCTTGTTGCTATTACGCCGAGGTACAGACGCATTAATCATTTACAATTACGTTAAACGGCCGAAGGATCCAACAGGGCAGACTCCGGCCACATTGTGAATAGGTACTCAACTGACAGTGGACAAATAACAAAACTGGGTTAATCTTTTACCTCCCGTCGCACCCGAGGGTGGGAGCAACACCCCACCCTGTTTCTCTTTCCTACCACACTGAAACTGAAAAGGACAGAGTACTTCAAACCACTTCCGAAAGGCTGTAAACGGAGAAAACACTCGGCTCCCTTAGTCTCTATTAGCGGCCGTATTGGGTCGATATTAAATTGCATTCGCATTTTTTTACCTCAGGAATTCTAAAAAGTTTGACCTATCGCTGAAAATCTGAACTCTGTTGTTTTCCGAATGGAGTTGTTTTTCCAATACTGAGTTGTAAATGCTGGATTTTTAGTATTATATTCATTTATTTGTTCCATCACGTCTGTGTCGAGAGATGAAAATGCCATGAAGCTCCGTCCTCGTCTCACTTATCACATTGAATAGAGAGAGGGTGTTGTTATATTAGGCTATGATACAGTATATGCTCAGTCATTATTACATTATTTGCCTAAGAAGGGACCTAAATGTTCAGTTTCTATGTAATTCTGATTGAATATTTCATTCCATACTCGTATAATTTCTGAAGCTAAATTTAAATACATAGTTCATATCATACATATTTATGGTATATTTATATACACCTGAGAAAATTAATCGTCGACATGAAAATTGCTATTGAAAGTTAAAAACATCAGTAGTGGTAACAAAACCCTTTTAAATTTTTTGTTCCGTCTAGACCGTTCAAATTATCCAAAAAGGAATTGAATAATAAAAAGCTAAAATTCCACAAACGGTATCGGTCGAGCAGTATTGAAATATTATAATATGCCTTAACCTATAATTTGATTAAATTCGAGGCGAAAAAGAAAAGGAGTGGATCAAATGGGTCATTGGAATTCGGGACGGTAATGATCGGACGCGCACCTTCAGTTTTGTTTGTTATATTAGAGTTGTTATTGTGTTCAAGTTTTAGTCTGGTTTCTCGGACCGAGTCGGGATTTTGTAATAGCGGATTATGAAATGTTTTGCAAAAACAATTTGTTGATACTAGATTAATCAGTACGACGTAATCGATTTTACATATGAATATGTTAGTTTGGTATCATGCTGTGAACTTTTACATGTTATGCGATAGAAAACTACTCATATAATAACAAAACAAGGTACCCTTAAAACAGAAGATTCAGGTAACATTACAAAAGTAGTTCTGTCACTGATAGTGATATATTTGCCGCAATACGCATCTGTGTTTTTATATAAAACAAGAAAAACAACTCGCACTTGGCACGAGATTATACGCTGCGTTGGAGGAAGTAGGAGTTGCAACGGAAAATTTTAAGGCAATAAGTCGCTGCTGTTACCAAGATGTTCTGTAAAAAGTGGACCTGAATAATATTACTCTAGATAATTATTCGAAATTATCATATTTATGCACCGGCGATTTGAACCTTGGCCCTTATATCAGATTGCAAGCAATTTGTCAAGGTAGCGTAAGTTCACATAGGCCCGATTGTTAACACTTTATTAGCCATAGGCTTGAAGGTTAAAGAAATTGGAATAGTCAGATCACTGAAGTCTCTCACATTCTAGCCCAACATATGCTCCAAGACTTCCTCTTCCAAGAAAAAAAATCATTAAAATTATTTACAAGTAGATATAAGAAACAGTTGTTTAATAAAAACTAATGTATACTTTAACTGTGTAGTACCAGCAAAGCGCCGATTTTTTATAAAAAAAAAACCGAACATAAAGGAAATAAGACAGATAGAAAGATGGAAAAGACACTGTTCTCTGTTGCTAAATGATTCAAAGGAGTCTTGAAGTCGCCAAGCTTTGTTCATATTTAATTTACAGCTTCAAATTCTTAACATGATTTTATAACATTGTCTAAAGCTCCTTATTATTATCGTAGTTGACATTTAAAGCAGTTAAATTAATGCCGTTGTTTTATATGGTGTTAAAAACGTAGATAAATGTAACAATAGGTTAATGTGCGCCGATTAAGCAGATGTTTTTCTCTCTCAAACATGAAATCAATGTAAACAAGCTCGCGGCATTTTGTAGTACACAAGAAGGGATATGCACATATCAACCTCGGGTATCCCATGCAGTGCCATGATATCATTGCTACAGTGTATAGTAAAAGCAATTTCAAGCGGAGACTGTTGGCATACGGCCAGTGGAAATAAGCTTGCTACGACACCCGAAGAGCACCAATACATGCAGCCCGTGTATCTTAGCAATATAATTTATGAATCTCTTTCGGAAACTCACTACCACCAATTACTTTAAGGAGAATCGATTTTTTTTGTATTATGACTACACAGCAACGATTAGAAGTGTCAAATTAAAAAAAAAACTATAATTAGAATAGTACAAGGTCTTTCAACAAATTTAAATAATGTGTACCTATGTGTCATAGTTCTTTTCTTATAGTTATAAGCAATCTTACATTGTATTGTGGTGGAAAATTCCAGTGTCCAAATTCCAGTGGCAAATTAATGTGGGTAAAATACAACTTAATGTGGGTAGATGGTAAAACATGTGTAGTGTTCGTCCAGAGCGATACAACCGCTGTACCTAATTCTATCATAAATCAACTTATTGTTATTAAAGTAATTTGTGTTTCAGTGTGAAGGTGTGGCCACCATCTTGCTTAAGCGTCCTTTAATGTGGATAGTGGCACAATATTTTTACTTAACTAATGAAGGCGTCTAGGAGGCAGCGCTATCGCTTAGATGGAAGCACTATCATCTTCAACAGGGCGTCGCTGATATATTATACTGAGAATCCTATTCTTGGAATTAATCCTATCCACAAAATCCTGCTTGTCGTTGAAATTATGTATGTACTAACACAGTATTTACCTCAATTCAGCTGTGTCAACAGGATAGAGAGCGTTTTAAAAGTGCTAATTCCTGATGAATTTGCAACTTTATACGTAAAAGCATGTGAACTGAGAGGTGGAAGCAATTTAAAGCAAAGTAAACTGGCGACAAGCCAGACGTGCGACGGGTCTTAGGTTACGACAATACTAGGCGTCGCGGATAAAAGTTCAAACTGTATCATAGCGTAAGTGCCTCCAGTCCAACAATTTGTGTACTTTGTAAATTGTTCTTAAATTTGACTCTATATACAGAGTTATATTATATAATAATGTATCAATATTATCATCCCCAAAATCTGCTGCAAGTTCAGCTGCTACGAGTAAGTGAAGGATATTTTTGTTAATAAGCGTTCGTAACCATTAAGCATCTACTGATTATTGGTAATGTAAGGTAAGAAAGCAATGCTATGCAAAAACCAATGCAAAAAGAGCTCCAGCCAATCTGCCAGCAAATTTTATTAGTAAATGTAAAATAAAAAATTATATCTAGCAATTGCCGACAGTAGGCTGATGATATTGATGATGATGGTGATGATGTTGATGATGATGTTGATGATGATATTGATGATGATGTTGATGATGATGTTGATGATAGTGTTGATGATGATGTTGATGATGATGATGATGATGATGATGATGATGATGATGATGTTGATGATGATGTTGATGAAAGTGTTGATGATGATGTTGATTATGTTGATGATGTTGATTATGTTAATGATTTTGTTGATGATGATGATAATTCCCTTACATTACTATCGTAAGAACAATCAACTTTAGATAACTTTTAAATATAACAGGTACAGAATTCGTAAAAATCTTTGGACACTAGTGTCTTAAGTGAAGAATGAAACACTAGAATATACTACCACCTGACATACGAAATATTGTATTACATGAGCATACGTTACGTAATTGTCTGTAGTAAATGAATATTAATTAACAGCCCCAATACATCGGGCGAAGAGTTTTGGTACAACAGTGGCAAAATCAATTTGAGGCCGGAGTGTTGGCAAGTGGCCAGCGCGTCCACTCCCGGCGACCGCGAGCCGCGTATTATAATACCAACAATGAACATTTAAACATCAATCACGAAATATTTACCTATAATTCGGAAACCCATATGGGGATGTGAAATACATAGGTTATGTAAATTGGCATCTGTTACTGGTTTCACGCAGCCGTTGTAAATGTGTCTGGTCTGACAACGGTGCAATGGATATCGATAATATTATACCGTGAAACATTTCGTGTTTCGTGTGTTTATATATATATATATATATGATTAAATTATGTACTGACCTAAACTCCCATATGTTTTTTGTGATATTCTAACTAGTACCAGTTCCACCCGAGATCCTTCTTCATCAGCTGGTACCAGTTATAACGAGAAGCTTACATAAGATATTGTCTCTATGATAAAATTTTGGATCATTTGCGGTCTTCGCGTTCACGGTAATTTCATAAAAAGTGTAAATAAGATTGCACAAGTAAGTTACATACTTTATGTTACATAGCACATTACATAAATAAGATAAAAAAAAATAAAAAATAAAAATGCCACGAAGATCTACTTAAAGTGGTCAAAAATTAATTATACGAATTACCAGTATATAGATTTGTAGCGATCGAGGAGGAATTTTGCTTTCCCGGAAGGCACGTCTGTCATTCGTTACCGAAATGTGTTGCGTGTCCGTGCAATATGCGCGTGCGCAACGGCTTCTACGGAAGCCGAAGGCGAACGATTAATTTGCGAATTCATTGCAATTTCAAATTTGGAATCTTATATAATTTTATGCTAATTAAATTACGTGATACAATAAAATTATGGTACGATTTGAAAATCATTTCGGACAGCTTAATAGCTATAAGTATAAATAAGGAAAAAAACATCCCGTGGGATTTTTAAATGGAAT
Organism: Elbella merops; assembly: GCA_018244855.1. Lineage (NCBI taxonomy): Eukaryota > Metazoa > Arthropoda > Insecta > Lepidoptera > Hesperiidae > Elbella > Elbella merops. The sequence continues at coordinate 10,991 of DWMG01000890.1, forward strand.
TGAATTTGAAGAAAGTATTTAGATACTTTTCTTTAATTAACAGAATAGTGTGAAAGAAATTAATGCAAAATGTAAGAAAAATATTAATTAAGTTTCAACGATGTTATTGACTTTTAGTAAAGTTCTTGCAGTGGCAATATTTTTCTAAAACTAAGAAATAATAACACAACGTACTCGTATCTGCAGTGAGACCAATCTTTTAAGTTTTAATGTTGGATAGCTAATAATACCTCCTAGACAGGGCGCTTCGCAGACAGGCAATGTTCTACTAAATGCCACTTCGGAATATCGTGTGCATTGGCTGATTAGTTTTCTGATGTACTCGTATATTACTTTCTATTTATATTTCATAAAACGTATGTAATACTAATATAACACTTATATTTATTTGTCATATACTATTCATACAAAAGGTACTGGAAAAGTCAAGTGAAAGTTGACGGTTAAATTAGTCTATGTATAATTTAAATGTCTCTCGTGTTAAGCTAAACAATTACTCGGTTATCTTTAAATTAGTGATTATTATGATCATGGTAATTAGTCAATATCGAGAAACATTAAGAGTCATAAATAAACAGCTGTTAGTCAAATATAATAATCGCATATTTTTACGGACTAAAAATAAACTTATACAGCACGATAAAGTGCATTATGGCGACAAGTTGACCGCATGTTCACGATAAACAAATTCATGCTGTCGGTTTCAGTCAAAAACTGTAACATTTTCTCCAATCGCCGTTTCATGGATAGTTTTTGTGCATTTATAACCGCATATATCGCACACTGAGAACATCGATTCAAATCGTTCCGGTACTTTACGACTTTATTTCTGGCCGGCGTGTTTTCTTTGACTGCGTCAGTTAGCTTGGGACTGAGCATTCGGCGTGTATCGGATAAATATTAATAAAGCGGGCGGCCTCGTTTCTGGGAAGTTGGGAAGATCTTATTATAACCGCAATAGCACCTATAATTAGCAGCATCCAAATTACTCGTGGCGTGTAGGTACGTGTTGCGCCAGATCGATATTACGTGTCGGCTACTCGAATCGAATTTAGCGATTCGAATCGATATTAAACGGACCTTCCGTCTGCAATTTGCCGAACGCGATATTATCTTTCGAGATCGTAAACATTTAAATGTTTATCAACTTTACAATTTGAGTGAGATGCTCGAGCTTCATTTTTTAAGTGCCCTTTACGTCTTAATGTCACTTGAAACATTACAATGCAAGTATCCATGTGCATGTAAAAACAATTTAACCTTACACACGCTGTCCTTTGACACATGATTAAAAATAATACAACTAAAGCGATATTCGTTTAAAAAATTTTGCAGTTTATCCTTAAGACATGTCGGAGTGATCAAGCCAAAAACAAAAGAATTAGTCAGAGGAGGCAACGACCGGCGCTCCAGGGTGATCTTTCGAAATTCCCGAATAATTGTCGACGCGTAAGGTGGCGACGAAAATAACGCACGAGACGACCCGAGTCGTTCCCCCTCAAATTAATTTTATTTGTACATACATATATATATGTATATTGATAAATGTATCTGCTTACGTTTGGACCGTACAGACGCATGCTTACGAATTTATATTTATGCAACCACAGAAGTTGGAACTAGGCCAGAATAGATCCTTTATAAAACTGTATTAAAGTACATTATTGGACTGAATACTGCTGTTTGGATGCGCTTATTAGATGCCAACATTGTGAAGCTTCTTGTTTCAAGTCTCATTCAATTCGCCTTAACAATATCATTACATCGTCCATTCACGAAATAATTTGGGTATGCTTGTAGAATTATGATCATACAAAGTCGATCAAAATGTTTTTTAATTATCTTTATCTTAATGTCAACTATTATATTTTATATATTGTTGCTAGGATGACAAATGCGTTCCAGTTGTTTCTTATACTATTCTCATCACCGTCATAGTCATTAACCCTTTATGTTCCACTATTAGAAATAATATGGTCTCGCGAAGAGTAAGTTTGCAGACATAATCTGTATTTAAATATTTATTTGCAATGAAATAATGGGACCATACGAAACTTTGGTTACCCTGTGTAAATTTGAACAGATGCAATAAACAAAAAAAGGCAGTGATAGACTAGTGGTTTAGAATTCAGCCTCTCACTGTGGCCACAGTCTCTCACTACCTCTTTACAAAATTGTGCGTTTTTAAGACTAAATATCACTCGCTATAACGGTCAAGAAAAAACATCGTAAACAACTGCACAATTTAGATTTCTCTAAGGCGTGTAGAGTCGGCCTGTCGGCCGGTCTCCTCTGATTCTTAGAGGAGACGTGTCCAACAGTGGAACGATATACATAGATTCGAAGAAAAGGAAACAAAAGCAAATCGAGTATTAAAACAAAATCAATATTGTTCAGTTGATCGGATATCGGGGTTTTCATCAAATGGATACGGTTGGCTTTTTAGAATATGTGACATAAGGCGTTTTCGCAATAAATATGAAAGTATAATGTCGCGGGAGGATGATGCCACTTTGAATGCTAAACCCGTACTGAACTACAAACATTGGCCGATGTTAGGGATGGCACCTGAAGTAAGCAAACAATAAACTTCACACAGTAGAAACGTAGCGTTGGCGACTGACAATTTGACTGAGTTTTAACCGTTTACGACATCCTTGACAATACCTGTTAAATGGTTTTGAACCAGCGTAGTGAGATTTACTTCGTGCTTTCTATGCTTATAAATCGTGTATATGGAACCTCGCATTAGGCGTCTTAGAATGCATTTTGGAATATTAAATTACACAATGAAATGTCTACTTGATCTTAATTGATTATATTATGTTCACTTTAATTCTGCTATTACCGTGATACGCTACAAATAAATATTACGAGCAGGTACATGGTCATCACCGTAACAGAGGCAAGGTACATCATAATGGCTCTTTAATACCTGCATATTCAAAACTAACGAAGCGGATCTACACAATCTTTTTTGTAGCTTTGAAACAAAAATGTTATTTTCCCAACCCTGACTATTGCGGGAGGCAGATGAGGGTAGGGAGGTGGGACACACAGACAAACCGTGGGAAAAGCTCGCATATACGGCGCGAACAGTAACATAAAGTGAGCCCTTTGTTAACTGAGCCAATTCCTTAGCACTTTAGTCACCGGGTATATCAATAAACAGAGTCAAGAAATAAACACCGTAACTCATATTCATATATTTATTTAATGAACAAACCTAATGCATATTCACAATAAGGACAGTATGTACAAACATCCGTATGAGTTAATTTTTAATCGTATCGCAGCGAATACAGTTGCGACTCCTCGAGGCAGATATTCATTAGGATAATGATATTCGCGAATTACTACGTGTTTATGCCCACAATGATCCGCCGTGGTGTGTCCGAATCGAGGTTACACACAAACACCGAGAACGATACGAGTTCACGTGGCAACAACGATCACGTAGTTACTGTATAACCTGCCCACGGAATCTTGAGCTTCCAATGACCATCTTATACGCTCGGAAACAGCGGGAATAGTAGCGGTGTGAACAGTGGCGTAGGTCTGTGTGTACTGGTCGATGAGCCGTGCGGCAGACGTCATTCGCACACACCGGCGTTGCTCGCACACTACGATGCATGACCGTGGCATTCCATCGGTATCCACACGTACAAGCGCACAGCGCACCTTATTAAAACGAGACGCGAATCGACGACTTATCGGGCAATTAGTCGCGGCCGATGTCAGAAGAGACGCGAAGCTGAATATTGTTTGAATTACATTGACTCACAGTACTCTTCCCTTACATTTTAAATTGTGCATTCACTAGACTGTTGGGCTCTTTTGTATTCAAAATTAAATTCATATCTTTCAATGTCATTATCTCTTTAGCCCAGTAGCGAAAACAATCACCCGTCCAGCTGTGGTATGATTTTTGAATTTCCCCACTCATTAACAGATGTCGTACTGAAAATAATTTGTATTAAATTAACACAACAATCAGTCTTATTTTAATAGAGTAACTTCGAAATACGAAAATGGAAGATCACGCCTGATCAGTCCCCGAAGGGGTAGGCAGAAGAGTATAGTACACTGCCATGTTTCACCAGTTATATTAAGGTCCCATGGAATAGGTGGTAAGCCTTCTGCATACACCGGGCACAATTGCAGACTCCGAGTCACTACTAGAAATTCTAGCTTAGAAATATTTAAATAGCACCCGAACCGGGATTTGAACCCAGGACCTCCGAGGCAGTCCGAAAGTTCGAAATATATAGCAATTAATTGCTTCATTACTATAAAATTTTACTTTACTATTTACGTGCGATATTAGAATTAAAATCCGCGTAAAAGGCGTGAGAATTCGTGCAAAATCGCAAACATCAATGGTTAGCGTGCAGCGATAAATCTCCGCAGCGGGTCGGTCAACAACGCGACCTCATTAACTTATTTTAGTTAAATAACTAAAAGAACCTACATATCTATTGCTAAATTACTATTCCACGCTCAATTCAGCACGCACCTTTAACAACTGACACGGTGGAAAATATTTTAAAGTAATCGTAAGAATATATGTATATATATCGTGAGATTGATCATAGATTAGTCCGAGAGAAGGGTAATACGGTATACGAAAATCAAAATTGACACTGTTTCTTTTTAATAATTTCATGTAAGTAAAAATTTCGTAGGTTACCATGTACAAATTATATTTCAGTATGATTTATAGTGCCGCATGAAATTACGCATTGTTATTTTTAACTATTAACAAGGCGACGACAGAACATTAGTTTCTCATAACTATCGAACTGTCTACACATCAATAAATAAACTTAAAATATACTGTTAATGAACAACAGACCAATAAAATATGGACACCCATCGGCGAATAGATAAGATATAACTGTCAGTATGTGAAATTATTCAATTAGCTATCGAATTCTAAATAAAGTATTCACAGCTTCAATAGACAGATCGAATTGTGATAGCGACCACTAAAAGTGAATTCAATATAGATCTAACACTTCTAGAAAGTTCTTGCGGATTTTTAATTGCGATATTTTCTCTAGAATAAAAAGCGACTAATTAATCATAATGAGTGCACCCTTGCTATAAGGTTAGTTTCAGGCTACGCAGCAGAGCCTATACTTAAAATACCAGCCTAAAACATATAGATGACGTTTAGTATCTTCAATACAAACAATCGAATATGAATATTGTTCAATCTTCGTATATATCATCAAATAAATTATTTGCAATTATCTACTCTTAGTTTCAACATCGTAGAAGTCTTCCTATCCGTCTTTGACCAGCGTGGCAAGCTACGACTCTCATCCTAAGACTCTTCTTAGATCAGGACAAGTTCCCCCCACTCGTGTACAGTAAGTAAACTATAAAAAGAGTTGATGATGGGGGTGAGGAAAGTCTTAGTTTTATTAGTGATAAATGTAGATATGTAAGAAAACATCAACAGAAAACATCATTTATACAATCAAACAGGTTCTCGCCGAGGTGTCGCATCTCGCTGCGTACTGAGCGGCACGCGCGGGCTCTCGCATGTGTTCTCTACATTAATATACGAATTAGTTAACCTTGCCATTCTAAAGCATATTTCTTATATCTGTGCCTCCACAAATCACAATCAAATTTTATCGCGACCGTTTAAAGATTTGGTATAGAATACTAATCAGATGTCCCATGTTTATGTAAATAAAATTTTTACATCTGTTACGATAATATAATCGTCTCGTCACTATCAGTTGCAGTAATCAAGTATCAAATGTTATATTCATAAATATAAATAAGCTCATATATTTCGAGAAAATTACCTGTAAAATATAAAAATATATGAGTTTTAAGAGGAAATAAAAAATATATATCACTTAAAACGAATGTCAAATCACCAAGATACATCCAAGACTTAAGTAATAGTAATATAGAGACTTGATATTTAAAAATAGTTATTATCTGTTGAATTCATCCAGTTTTACTAGTATTTTAGATTGGTATCATCCTTTTGCTGACAGCTGGTCAGACAAGCTATCCACATAATCGACCCATTATAATTCCACTGTTGGA
>DWMG01000891.1:0-17062 GCA_018244855.1 Elbella merops
AAAATATTGGAATGTCTACCAAGAGAGCTGTTACCTAAAATCTCCAACTGTACTGCTTGTTTTATTACGCTGAATAAGGTAGAGGGTGTGTTTAAATATGTACGCAACACTGGTCCATGGGGCGTATTTTTTTTGCGAAACATGCATGTTTTTTCTTCAGAATAATAAATATTTCAAGCAACTACTGAAACTATGATGAAAGGCATGACCCGACCTCCCTTTAATGTTGAGAAATTGAAAGGAATCTTTGGAAACGGTACCCTTTATTATATTACTTTTTATTTAATTTCTTAATAAAAAGAGGCCTATTCATGTCCGTTTTCTAGATATGTTGTTCTGCATTATGTTTATTATTATTAGTGTAACGAGTATGATATGTATGTCCATTTATTTTGCATACGGTATTTAATATAAAGTATAAGTTTACAGAAAATTATTACTAGTTGTCCTGAATAACACTTAGTTTAGGCAAACTTGTATTAAAACACTTGGTAATTCATTGAATCTTAACGTAACTGACACGGCACACTCATCTTTTATGATATTCTCTCACTACAAGCGCTGGCAATAAGCTAGCCTAGCACGGATAGAGATATACAGATATCATGCAGTAATCCAGCGGTTTCAGCAAAGAGCTACGAAGCACACTGACAGCGGAAAACGATATTAAAATCTAGTCTTAATCACAAATTATTGAATATATGACATACCAGCAGTAAATAATATGATCACGGTATCAAAAGTACCGTTCATTACTGCTACATTGCACTCCCTTTATTAGATACTGAAACTGGCCTATTGTATGAAGAGAACGATAAATGTTGAAGAATTACGTCAACTCTGTAGAGACATTCGGCCCTCAGTACTTTCTGTCTATCTCAAAGGAAAATATAAGCGTGATGTTACGTTTTTGTTATGTTATTTTATACGTATTTACATACTATGTATATAACATCAGTGCTACCGAGCAATTACATTATTATACCGATAACAATGAGCATGCTAATGTACCGCGTCAGTATTAAAAAAAAATTGTTTCACATAGTTTGAGTTATAAAACTTTAATTGAATACTTCTTCCAAATTCAAAAATGGATTATACATCTAAGTAACTTTATAGTTAGTTATTACGAGTAAATATAAGTTACTTTAATCAATTAATATTGAATAATACATATATGGGTTTTCTGGAGCCGCTTTTCACTTACGCCATAAAGCTCGAGTCAAGCCAACAATTCGCTCAGTTGGCTTCCGCAATATTAAATGTTTAATTAAGTCACTACCGTTGATATTATTTAACTGTACTACAAATAGTTGCGGTGAAAATAGTAATAAGAAAATTGTTTAATTTAATAAGTAACATTTAATGTTACTTACTAAATTAGACAAAAAATCTTTCCAACCAATAATATTTATTCAACCCTAATTATATTATTGTAGAGTTTGGCACAGTAATAAAACGTACTTGTAGTCAAACCGTCTAAAATATACATAGTTTTAAAATTAACCGTTCTCCTTCGAGCAAATGATTTAACAATTAGGTAATGACTGTACTTAATGACTGAATAATATCCGACACTGACTGTATATCATGATTTACAAAGATCGGGCTATACAAGTGAAAATACATATCTGTTCTCATGTGGAGATCAACTGTCCTTATTAATTTTTGATATGACATTACGACAGGTAAGCGTCATAGAGAAAAGCAAAATTCAAGCTGTTTATATTATTAATATTAAAATCAGCATCTCAGTCCCTTAGACTTTTACCTCATTTTATTCCCAACCCATGTTAGCATGAGGTTGGGAATAAAATTACTCATATCAGCGAATATAATAAAATAAAATAATAAAAAAAAATAATAAAATAATAATAATATAGTAAAATAGTTATAGAAGAACCTATAGGAGTTATAGGGTTGATATATTTAGTACTCGGTGCTTTCTGCTCACGCCGTAAGGGACCGGGCGTTGTGGTATAATAATAATAAAATCAACATATAGTATCCAGATAGCTATGTTAAATAATTTGACCGAACATAAAACAATTTGTCCGTCGCAGTCCGGCGTAGTCCTCTCACGCCGCCTAATTTTTGAAGTTGTAAAATTTACTACAAAGGGAGTATAATCCATCCGAAGTACGGTCCAAGACGTACGTGTCCGGGTTACGGAATAATTTACAGTCAGCAAGAAAGGCAACAAGGAAATATCTTCGGCAATACGTGGGCTTATATCGTTGTCTTCTTTGCTACAATGGTTCCCTTAGTAATGCTTTATGTACTGTTTGCACGGAAGGACAAATTTGTATGCATTTGGAAATTTGAAGGAAAGGTATTTTAAATCAGTTTTTATATTTTTATTTTCAAAGTTTTCAACTTCGCGTCCCTGAACGCGAAAGTAAGTATAATGTTCGGTAAGGCGTGTGAAGTCTACCAACCCGCACTTGGTCAGCTTGGCAGACTAAGGGCTTCACCCGTTTCATTCTAAGAAAATACCCCTGTCTGACAACTGGGGACCAGTAAGTACCCAAAGCCAACATTTAAATGTTTAACGCGTACTAGTCATTTAACTATCAAATTCTACATTTACATAGAGAAAGAAACTTAAAATTTTACAGTTTTAAATTTATTTGGTGTCGGTACCGCAACACTTACCCAAATTAAAGGAGTGGTGTACTTGTGGATGCAGATTTAATTACCGCTGAAGCTGTGAGGTCTGCGGTGAATACTGACGTGTAGAGAATAAACTAATAGCGTCAAGAGTTTTGCCGGAAATTACATAGAAAGAGACTCTACATACGAGTGTTTAAGATAAAAAAAAATCGAGTTAAATATTTGATAAATTACCGATAACACAATATTACACGTAATTATGTCTCTTTGTTGAAAAAGTTTTTTATCCATAATCAAGGAATCATAAAACAGTATTTTTATATTTCTTAGAAAGGCAATATGAAATTAACAAATAAGACCATCTAGCTTTCCCTGTGAATTATACTAGATTGTTCTAAAAAGTTCTAAATTGTGATTAATATCACATAAAGTAGTACTAAGAACACATACAAGAAATTAAATTTTAAGTAGTGATTATGCTTGCAAACATGGGTATCCGGCCTCAAATAAGACTGAACATAACTGCCATATTGCAAAAGTCTACCGCCTGGAAGAAGCGCAGTAAAGCTATCCTATTTCTAAATTGAGTAATAAAATGTCTAATAATAATAATATCTTACGGAAGCTTCCCACACGTCTATCTGAGTCAAATTAAACAGAGCTGGAGTGACGATCATTAAACGTAACATTACGCCTGTAACTCTCTGTAGAACCAGGCAGAGGAGCTACTATTTGGGATTTCAAGATTGAAAAACCCAATAGCATCCGACCTGAGTATCGAACCCTGGATCTCTCTATCAGCAGTCACGCTTGCAAATACGTAAATACACGTGTGTCATTTTTACACACAAGCAAAGCAGCAATATATCACACAAATGTTGATCCTGGTTGGGAATCGAACCAACAACCCTGTTAAGTATACATTTAATTAGTTGATATACGCGACTCTATTTTTATTCATAAAAGTAGAGCTCGGCATTAATGATGTTCTGATAAATAACTGCACAGCATAAAAGTAAGTAGTCGTTTACTCATTTCATCTTTAAAAATATGAACACGGCACTATCTTCACGGTACATAAAATGGGCTATTTCACGCGCCCAGGGCGGTAATATTTTAAAAGGCTTGAAACGGACGCCACTGCGGACGCCGATAACGTACCCTATCGGTTATTTACTGACCCCAAACACCACTTTTTAACTTTTATACTTTCAAGCCGCCGCGCTGAATTTGATAATCCACTTAAACGTGTTTTAAAAAAATTACAGTTAAACATCTAATTGAGTCAATATTGTGGTGAAGATTCGATCCGTTGTTATTATTATTACATTTTTTAAGGTTTTTATTCCTTTATTTATCCTTTACTTTTATTATTTTATCTAACCTTTCTCGTCTTTTATACATTCAAGCAACCGCGTTGATTTTATTATTATATTATCACGCCATTTCCGTAGCGGGACAGGCAACGAAATTCAGTCGTTGTTTGATCCTTATTGAGTTCTTGGATTTGGGACTCGGTTATCATGCTTTGTAAATTTGTTGTAGCTCTATGTATGTAGCGTTCCTGGCGGTGTGGATCGAAAGGCGAGCAGAACGGAGCTCTAAGAACAGATTGGCTTTTGACTGACCGCTAGTGGCGAACTTTCGCAGGCGTTTTCGTACTTCAGAAGGCAAGTTAAGCATAGTGTCCCGGATGTTATCGTCTGATAACTTTGAAACTTTCAACAAACTTGCTACCACCAACCCATATCTCCACCATTACGCATTGGAGCGCCTTGATAACATTACACCCGTAGACTCTACTTCTGCTGCGCCCATTTTATAAATCATCCAAAAAGCAATAATTAGTAATTATTAAAATAATTAGTGTTTGGTCAAAATCGTGTTGAGGTAAGTCACGTGTATATAATAAAACCAACTAAATATATCGTAGTTATTTAGTTTAAGTAATTTTTAAAGGACATTATGAACGTGATAGGGTAAAACATAAAGTTCTACGCCATATGATCTCCAAAAACCAAACTAAAACACTCGTATTTCACTCCCCCCATTCGCGTTTCGAATTAAACTTGCTACGAAATGATGAAAATATCAATTACTCATTCATTTAAAATTTACCCCAACAAGTTGAATAATTTATGAATATGCACATTAATTTTATATTCGTGTGATGTGAGTTCTGATTTCAAATAAGGGAGGTGTTCATACATAGGTGGTTGCTTTTTGTAATGAGGGGGTTCAGTAATGCCATGGAAATTTGTTAATGAATAATTACCTTTAATTTTATATTACCGTTTCATGTATATTTATGTCCGGTGTATAATAATAGGCTCATCCCCTATTTTATAGAGGGACGTATAGCGTAACTGGTGAATCATGGGGGCTTACTACACTTCTCTGCCTACCCCTTCGGAGAAATACAAGCGGGAAGTTATGTTGTGTAGTTTCATATATAACATTTTTGCTTGTATACGGAATAAGTATGGAGTACGATAAATCGGCGTCAGTACCTTGCTATACCTACCTAAGCAACAGTCAAAGCTCAAAGTTCTTATATTATGCACGGTGCTTACTAAACTTTGAGATCCTTAAAGTATGTATCCAGAAGTTTCTCTTATAAGTATTTCGTTGTTATTTGTATTTGTTCTGAAAAATTATGCAATTTTTTTACTTCAGCCGACCATGTTACTCGTATCTGAGTATGTTTAGATATTGCAGTGAAACCGATTACATCAAAACACTAAGCTTTCATAGGATTTCATTGAATTGAAAATAGATCAATTGAAGGTGGGATTTAAATTGTTACATGATTGCTATTTATCACTAAACTCATATTTTGTCCTGAAGTATTTTTATATCAGAAAGTCATAAGGCGTTCCATACTAATACTTTATACATTTTTTTAATAACGCTTGCACACTACGTACATACAATGTTAAACGCGGAACTCTGTTTGTTATCATGGCACGATAAATGCCAGTCTTAATACGACAAATTGCTTGTTGTAGCTAACTGATATAAAAATACAACATAATATGTTACAGAATGGAGACAACGAACGGGCCACGCTGCGTTCTGTCAAGAATGTGGAGACGTTCTTGGAGATGTCGTCTCTAATGAAGGTACTTCATATCTAAGCCAGATGCGAACAAGTTCTTTAGTTGTTGCGACTTTTCTGAGGCTGGTATATATCAAATTATATGACTCGAATATTGTTTATAGCAATTTTTTGCTATGTCTTTAATAATGTTGGGACAGAAACCATACAAATGGTATTGTTCCAAAAACGTGCATCAGTAGTTTTGACTATTTACACTTGATTTCGTAATAGCCCGTTTAGTTTCAAAACTAGTTAGATCCTTCTTTATGAGGTCCCACCGATCACATTAAGAATTGCGTTGGAGACACTTACATTATAAAAACAAAACGTAATAGTAAATAATTTATTTCGTTAGTAAACATTCTGTACTTCATTACGCAGCTCCAATGAAACCGTTTGCTTATACGCCGGAAACAGTCATAGTTCGAGATTATACACAGTTCGTGGTACTAAACTGTTACCGTACGTGAAATGCGCCGCAAACAAACACGTCGGCGCCGTTCAATTTGTTGCAAGTTAATAACAAACACGTAAACAAACAATATCAGGCGGCTGACAGTTTAATTTCGCGAATGAATTGTTCTATTTGAGCCACGTCGACTCCGATCGGTCATCCGCAAGCGGGGTTAATGACCCGATGACGTTTAACCAAATTATGGCGGGAATCGCGATAAATGTGGCTTTTAATTTTGTACAGAAACAAAATAAATGTAGTTTTGATGACGATGTGTTTTTTTCTGTCGGGGATTTATTTTTAGCATAAGGGATTGGCTTTTGTTGTTTAGGCGGACTCTTGATTTATTAACTCTGACCGTGAGGTTCAAGTTGCTGCTACTTAATGTACTGACTAACATGAGTCCAGAAATAATATACATTTAACTCGTATAGGAGAAAAAGTAAGTCAGGTCGGTAAGGATAGAAATATTCAACATTCGATGCTCTTTGTCCATCTCGTAAGGGAAGTGCCGTGATGATATAATAATAATATAACGACTATAATACCTACAGTGAGTGATCGCCGGAGTGTAATAAAGTTCAAAGTTTTTTTTCGATTTGGTAAAGTCATCAGAAACTAAAGGTGGGATAACAAAAATCGTACGCAATCGCAACTGTAGTTATTACAAGGGCCGTTGCGTGGACGATAACATTAGTTGGGACTACTTTCCGTGAAAACACACATAAATCACGCGTCCACCCACCCTGACTAATTGCAGCTTAATTTACAACAACAAAGGAATGCCCCGATTCTCTCCGCTTCAACATGTGCGGTAAGGAGAAAGAACTTGAATTATTTATTCCGTTACGTAGACATATATACGGAGTAATTAAAACGTAACTTAGCATCACGCTTGTATTTCGTATTCAACGGGGTTGGTAGTGAAGTGTAGAAAACTCTCACGATGGATCAGTTACCGCAGTTAAAACATATCTGAATACAACAATATCGCTATGTCATTACCGTTTACAAATGAATGAATCGAAAATAAATTTTCTCTCTACATTTTTCAAGCGGAATTCAGTTCGAATTCAATCTGTCCTCCGTTTGAAATTTGACAATAGAACATTACAAATAGTTGTAGAGAATAACAGAAGTAGTTTTACATTTTTAATACATGAATATTTTACCGAATTAAACACACAGTATTAATTGATGAAAGCATTGAAAGGTGACCTATTACGGTTATGTCTATTTAAAATTTGTTAAATATCTGTATATAACAAATGTAAATCAGTTTTGGTATGTCTAAGACAATCCAATAAGATGGTCTAAGTGAGAAAATTCATATAAAAATATGGACGATTTCTGAACGAATCTTGGGTTTGAGAGACCTTAATTTTTGTCTGTATTGTGTATATTTGTAGATCATTACACGCATATATAGCATGAACATCAATCCGTTTATTATTCTACATACGAAAATGGATCACCTTTTAAAATAAAACGGGTTAAAGTTACGATCTGTCAGAATGACAAGGTACGAGTTAACAGAGTTCACACATCATAGAAAAAAATGTACATAACTCCAGGTATGCTAAGAACATTGCATTCACTGTTTCTAGTTAATAATATTTAATTTTAAAAAGGCTTACTTAGTACACTAGGTTTTAATTCGGCTCATTCCAAAAGGAGACCCGTGTTCAACGTAGCAACGATAAAAGGATTGATGAAATGAGAAATTCAGTTAGAAGTCTAGAATTTCCGAGATTAAATAGCGTTACTTACAGGTGCGAAAGAAAATATAAAATTTAAATGAAAACATTATTTGTAATTATATAATGTATAAAACAAAAAAAGAACATTGATTAAAATCACGGGCATGAAGTTAAACCGTCAATCATAGTCACAATTCAAAAGTTCACTTGACGATAATTGAAAAAGTTAACATTCTATACCTACATTGCGATCAGAAAAGGCGAATTATTAAACCAATTAAAAGTTAGCAACATTAACTGAATCAACGCACAACAAATTTCCTCTGAACTTCCGCCCTTTGCAGCGATTTTATTCCAGTCTCAGTGGGTACGTCGTGCGCGAGCTCTACATGCGTACATATTATATTTTTCCTAAAGGTCGAAATGATATGTACTATGAGAATTTCCGTTTTCATCCGTTGTAAAAATACAAACATGCTTATATATATTCGTAACCCTTCTATGAATTTTTAAAAAATTCCGTTTGTGAACACACAGATCGAGAGGAGAGTATAGCTTAGATTACATGTATTATTGCAGCTAGTGGAGGCCGGAAATGGATAAAAAATTCATTATGTAGAGCCGCGCTGCCGTCTGAATGTGAAACTTATTACGTGAACGAGTGAGTGGCAAATCGCTAAGTAGTAACATCCAACTCATTTTCCGCCGACATTGAATATTCTGCCATGTTTGAAGGAAAAACAAAGTGTTAAATTGCGTGGGGAGTCGCCTTTGAGGTGCGGGATTTTCTGTGGAAATTTGATCTTTAAGCAGTTAGCGTTAAGGCGGTTTTTAGGATGAATAGGTAGGTTTCGGGTGAGACGGGGTGTCGTGGTGGATCCTGTATCAGGAGACACGTAGGGACTATGTGGGTCAAGTGGTGGCGACAAAAGTGTTAGTTGTATGATCGCGAGCTTCAGTCGTGGCGGCTGGTGGTCGCTGGGCCTAAACACAGCAGTTTGGATAAACCAAGCCTAGTAACTTCTTTGGTTCTTCAGTTTAATAGTTGTTTTGAAGCTGATATAATTGAATAACGATTTTCAGAATACATAAAGTGACTCTTCAATATTAGTGTATACATAAGCGTAAAATACCGTTAAAGTTATTATTGATTACAGGATACTTTTATTATGTTACTAATACGAAAAACCTATATGTACGTACAAATACATACTATGTACGTACAAATTTTATATGGAGGGTAATTGTTAAATACAAATGAAAATAAAAAACATATTTTGCGCAAAAAAAAACGAACAAAAGAATGTACATTGCAATAGAGACATTTTCTCTCATATTTGTTCCCGGGAATGCATTTGTAATGCAATGCAGAATGGACCTCCACAAAATTAAACGGATACAAAACTAAGGAATTAGGCGAGAATACGCATGGGGGCTTTAGATAAATACGAGTATGTAGAGACTCTCGTGGAGAAGAGAGCGGAGTGGAAGCGATTAGAATTCAAACGAACCTTTAATAGTTAAATCAGATAAGTGTGCAAAAATATAACCTCAGGTGTATACACAACTGAGGGGCGTATAATTATTTTAAGAAATAAAAATAATAAAATTTTTACAAAACAAAAGTCCTGCATAAATTAATGTTAAAGCAACTACAAGATGTACGAATATTTTAAAACCCCGACTTCAGAGAATTTCACAACCAAACAATAAATGTAATTAGAATATTCTTTATTGATTTGTTAACAGTAACAAATTTTGATAAATAATGCTGTCTTAGTCTCCATCACTTGGTTAATATTCTATCATAATATCATTGCGCTTCAGGTCTATAGAGATATAAATATTTAGCACTCGGTGCTCTCTAACTGACCCGTGAGTGACCTCACGGAGATTTTCTATTAATTATCTATTTTATCAGAAAGGGCATTAAAAAGTGTTTAGAGTTTATCGTCAGATTTTAAAAAGACTGTCAGTAACATTATAACTCAATTTAAATTGAAAATGAACGATCATAACTGAAAGACGATTTTATGTATATATAGTATATATAGTATATACGGGTATGTCTCGTATCGTGCAGGTTTCAAGTTACTACACACGTTTTGTTGATAATACTTACGAAACGTTCTGTTCCATTGAAATGTACGAACAGATATTAATAGTTATTTTTATGCATTTTATAACACATTGAAAAGCATCATGATTGTTAAAAAAAATATTGTGTTTAAGGGTTAATTTTAAAGCTAGTAATATCAATGAATGGGTGGCTTGTTGGTCCTAGAATAAATAATAGCGTGACGAGCACACAAGTATCTCTTCTTCTGGGTTAGATTTTTTTTAATAAAAGGATATATTTATATGTATATAGGTAGTTTATCAGCTATCTGTTTATCATAGTATAAGCTCTTTTTTGCTTACCTTGAGATTAGATGGCCGTGTGTTGAGATGTCTCAAAGTATTATTATAACAAAAATGGGTAATGAGACTATAGCGTAGTTCGTTAAATTTTCACACTGTATCCTCTCACTAGGTATCTGGCTGTAGGCTTAGTGCGCTAGAGACGACGTGATAATAATTCCGCATTAGTCTGCTGCTCGCGACAGCACAGAGCGAGTTCATGAATACACGAACTCTCTACGCGTTTCTCACAAGCTAGCTGAAGCATGAAACTTTCAAAATGTATATAAATTTTACGTTTAAAATTATTTTTTTTATTTCTTAATGCTCGTATGAAATCATTACTTAACTCGCATGATCTATATGATTGGAAGCACTGCAGTAGGCATACGGCGAGTAGTGCTCTGTACTATAAATATTGTTACAATCGTGATTTTCTTATTTTGTTTTAAACAGATCTATATTTGAATCGGTAGGATATATGTACGTACAGTATGCTGAATTCGCAGTAGTAATTTTCTAACCTACGAGTACCTCAACAAGGGACGTGAATGGTGGAAACTATTCCACCACCATAGAAAAATACTGCAGTGGTCTAATTGACTTTGATTATACACAATGTAAGTGTATACTTGTATACACAATGTCTATATAACGGATGGAATAGGCAGAGGAGAATTTAACCAGAGTCTAATCAGTTAAAATAACCGATAATAATAATACCAATAGAAGATGTTCTCTGCCTACCCCATCACGGAATTGAAGTGACTATAATAATCTAAGTAAAGTTGGACAGTTCTGTTTGCCGCGGTGGAAATTCATATTTTGCGTGTTACTTTTAAAGGGTTAAGACGCTATAAATAAGCTCGTATTTCGCTATCGCCGCCATAATCACGCCGTTTATCTTGAAACGCTACATTAACTACGAAAGCTCTAACATCTTGAAATATTCCCTTCACTGATATTAACATTCATTAAACTTACTTTAGCCGGTGTTCGCGGCTCTCGCGGGGAACGTCACCAAACTTAGTCCGCGGACTCCGTCCACAAGTTACATTGTGACGTTATCAGTGCTGATGTTATCTTGGTATTCATTTTGCCCTTTAAAAGTATCTATACTTTTAAAACTTGTATAATTGCTTATTATTATTATATAATCTCCTCAGATCCCTTACAGGGTTGGCAGAGGGCATTGAATGTCAAAAATCTTTATCTTAACGTGCTTTTTTTGGATTAATTATTCTCTTTATAATTGCATGTCGTTTTCGGAGCTGTGTTTTAGCATTAGAATTGTTTAAATATGTATTACATAATATGTATATTGACGTATATAACATATTGGGAGTTTGGTATAACATATTGGGACAATTGGGACTTGATAACATTGTTCTAATATTGAGCAACGTATGGCATGCAAATGAGATTCATATGGTAATGACACGAACTGCTTCCGGATATTGCCATAGATTTTTAAACTCAATATAAATTGATATTATTATTCTTGAGTATAGTCGAGTAGCACTTTCTTTAAAAATAGTCACTTGTATTTTTCATAGAAATATTTAAAATGTCACTTGCAAATAAATAAACAACCCGACTTTTTGGGCCAAAAAAAATAAAGCGCAATCTTCCCGTGGGTCGATCACAATGAAACCGCTTTTACGGCGCAATGTTCTAAAACGAACAGGGAAAAAAATTGATATTTCAAACGACCCTTTAGAAAACCGATCTGAGTGTCTCGCTGGAACACGTTCCCTGTTCACTTCATTAAATTTAGTCCAAAAGTTCATCGTACTGATTTCATATTCAATTTGCCGCTTGCAGGGACCGCCATAAATTTTTTATGGCCCCGTAAAAACCTTCCACCGGTGATTTTTTTTTCCTATCATATGCCTGCAAAACGAAGTTCGAGACGTACCCTAATTGAAGCGTATGTACTGCTGTTTATTTTAGGTTATATGTAAAGTTATTTACTTTTTTCATAAGTTTTAAGGTTACATGCAAAGCTAAATAAAAGTGTATTAAATTTTTGTAACATGCTAAATTCATTTTAAATTTTATTACCTCGTATTTATAATATATGCAACAAAGGAAGAAATGTACGAAATACTTTATATTGTGTTTACATGTTGGCTGTTTGCGTCAAATGCTACTTAAAATGTTAATTTAAAATAACTAAAAGTGACGACTTTCAGTAAGTCACCCTAGACACGCTATAGCAGGTTAGCAAAACTAAAAAAAAATATCTAACCCGCTTATATTAAAAATGTCTTTCGCATTTATGTAAAACAATTTTTGCCTTGCACTGGGAAATGTAATAAGCATTTTGCATTGTACAGTTAAGCCCATTTTTATTTCTGAGCAACAGCGTTACTTACTTTAATAATAGCCTTTGTAACCCCAACTTAACAACCGTGGGAAATAGATGACACGCGCCGCTATGAAAGCAAAAATCTTTTTTGAGTCTAAGCAATAATATTCACGGAAAAACATAACCTTTGTGCTAGCGAGTATGTATATACTTTGGGGCAACTTTTCTTGTATCGTAACTAACGGCCATTATATATGGTAGCAGTTGGTGAACATCAAATAGACTTAAAAGACATAATGTACCAGGAATTACCAAAACTAGTACTGAATAAATAAAACTATGTAGAGCTAACAAGCTATAGATATTGCTGATAACGCCATGGTATACCCAATATTAGTACGTCAAAGATTCGTATTAAACTCTCTCCATGTTTCGAAGTACACGTGATGAAAAACATTTGTCAAGTTAAGCAATAGCGGACCTGGTCAGCCCGTGCCTGAGTTACCGCTTGCGGTAAATTCTCAAAATTTAATCCACATATTATATATGAGGCGCGTATAAAATATTTGACCGATACAAGTTTGTTATAAAATGCGAGAGAACAAGCATTGTAAGAGGACAGAAGCAGCTTCATGATATTAACACGTTAGATATTTCTGGGAATATTTTTAAAGGTAGATAATTTGTTAACCTCAACTTTGTATACTGTCTAAGTGTCTGTACTGTCTGTCTTACTGTCTAAGTGTCTGTCTGAATAAGTATCTATATATGTTTATATGTATATAAGAAATTTTGTTAACCATTTGGTTACCTTTACACAGGCTCTACCTATATGAAATAAGATAACCATGTATGGAGATGTAATAAGATATATATACATACATATATTTATACTGAGGATTTTAAATATTTCTCAATGGTTTACTAATTAAACATAAAATAGGTTTAGGTGTTTTTAACAGTTTTTTTTTTGTAAATAATTTTATTTAGGGATTATTGTTACCGTTTTTTCCACCCTAACACTCACTTTGTAATTAACTTTAGGAAAATTGTGTCAATTTTGAAAACAATGTTTTTTAATTTGACTTTGAATCTTTTTTCTCTTAAACAAAAACATGGCTACATTTTCATATATCAGACGTATTTATGAATAATGTGATAAATAAACAATCCAGCTTTCCTTTAAACGAATAATCTAAGTGCTGTTTTGTAATTCAATATTTGTCATTCCGTGCTGAGAGCAGAAACAAAATGACACTTCGCATTCTTCAGCACACCGTAATAGAATCACTGCGTCGCGACCTTGTTGCATCAACAGCGTGGAGCGACTACCGTCACTAGTTCTTTAACACGCGTCCTACAAATTATTACAGTGAAAAATTTAGGTTGGTAATGAGGCAGTTAGTTCCACTGACAGACACGAATCTCCTCTCAAAACAATAATAGTGAAGGCTTTATAGCCTGGTAGACTATAACCGTAAGGTTATCCTTAACCCTCCTTAGTTGCAGGGTGGGTGCTAAATTTTATTCGTCTTATAGAACACTCAATATGAGAGGAGACCCTTTATTCCAACCGTGGAATTATAGTGGGTCGATTATAATTTTTTTTTTAGAGAACATTGTGGACAATTCCAAGGTGTGCGTATGCTCGATGGTTTCCACCACTCTTCAGATATAACATTCATTCATTTTGTTAACTGAAGATTAGGACATTTTTGGTAACCTGTATTATTTTGTTACTTAAATTGATTTATTTTTTAATGATTTATTTATTATGTATGCCACCAATTGTTTCACGGCACAAACCTAAGAATTTTAAGAAAACGTTATATTCTGCCTATTTAACCTATTACTGGCAAACATAGTCTACAATAACCTTATAAACACGATACTCTTTTTTAAATAACAGTAGGCTTGCTTGACCATCATCTTTCATAGTAACCGAGATGTAGCTTACGTACGTCTACGTAATGTCTGCCCAGAAAGTGCCTATTCACTCGCTCGCTTTCCGCTACTCTACAGTAGTGAGACGATTTGTTTACATTTGTATCCCTTTAATTGCGTTCGCTCAATTAACATACAGCCAAGTGAGAATTCATTGTAGCGCCTTATTGACTTTCACATTGAGCTGGAATTTTGACTTTTATTGCCACTCCATTTACCTTTAAGTCTTTTTATACTCTTCACTCCCTTAAATGTTAATGAAACATCTCCGTTAATACAATATTTTGTTCAGATGTTATTTCAATGTAGTACAAGTATATTCAAAATTTTGTTTCTCTCTTATATGTATAATCTGAGAATTTCTTATCTGTATTAATTATGTAATTTTTTTTCTTATTCATATAGTGAAGTTTTGTCTTATGTAGTTTCTGAAATAGAAATTTATTTTAAACAGTCTGAATTACCACGCTAGTCAAAAATATTAAGCTTAGAATAAAAATACTCATAACTACAATATATTAGATAACTTTCAATTGTTTTTTAAGTATATTAATAAATCTATTATGCATGGACTTATTTAAATAAAACTGTGAAGAGTGTTGGCAATGTAGGTTATTGAGAATTAAAAGCAAGCATTATTTTGGGCGTTTTTGTACGAATAGTTTTAGACTGGTTTCATTTGACTAGATCAAGTCATGAACTATATTATTGATGTTATTTTTAAATCCTTAAAGAGAACGTTTTGAAATCGATAGTTGTCTTTCTCGCCAAAGTTTATTTAAGTGCATTTTTTTCCTATTGCAATTAACTGACATAAACTCTTGAACAATTTGACACAAAAGCCTAGGACGAGAGTGGAGGATTCCCGGTGTGCTGTAGCGTTTTTATTGCTACATGCAAGGCGCATACAATTGTCGACCCCGTTTTTAGCGGAAGCGTTCTCATTACCGTGTTCCGTTCTGCACCCCATGTTTCAAATATATACCCGAAAATGTTCGTGGAACTACATCGAGTTGGAAATCACTTATACGTTTTTTATATATGTATATTAACAGTCATGATAGACAAGCAGACGCAAATACCGTCTCGTATGGACATTTGCAACATTACAGAGGTTATCGATGTGTTGCCTGCTTTAAATATACGCAAATATTAATTTAATAATAACGAGTAGGTAGCCGAAAATAATAACGATCCTCAACAATGAGGAACACGAGACGCGGAGGAGGAGAGTCACGATTTGCCGTCACTGTCCATATACATTTGCAAGCAACGTCTAAGAGGACACTAGAAGTAGTTCTATTATTGTAAGCTCTTTCGCATAGTATACGTTATTGATGATAATGTTAGTATTAGTTGTAATAGAAATATAGGTATAAATTATTATCGGCCAGTCTATGTCCGCTGCTGGGCATAAGTTTCCTTAGAGGGGAATTTGCCCATAATCCAGACGTTGGGCGTGAGGGTTGGGAATCGTAGAGCACCGCTTCTCGCACCGCCAACGCTCCTGCCCGTCAGGGGTCACGTCATTTAGTTGTGCCTAAATGCCTTGTGATACGTCAAGTTAGGCGGTATTCTAGTCTCAAATTATCCAACTAGTTCGATAAAATTTCCTACGTATCATTATACAGTAGTTTTGGATTGCGTTGTTACTGTCGCTTTTTCGAAAATTAAGATATATTCCTACTCAATGCTGTGATTACACGAAAGTACGGCATTGTGTAGTGCTGAAGGGATTTCCTTTTTGCTACCTGTCAGTCTTTAGGGAAATCTTGAAATAAATGCACGAACCTCACCAGAATAGGGGTTCTAACATGTAAATTGTTGTTTATTTATTAAGATTTTTTTGCTTTATATATAGGAAGTATCAAGATTTTCAGTGATGTACATACATATGCATGTACACGTATTTATGTGTGTTTGTATATATGTATGTATGTATACATGCATGTAATTGTGAGATACAATTAACATTTTCTAGCGTTAGTACGGATTATGTAAAATATTTGATTAGCGTTCAACGGCCCTCTGTTTCTCACAAGACGAATCTACCTGGATTATACCAGAGTGTCAGCTATTCTTCATTTACAAAATAAACTTGGAAATTTCATGCCTCCATTATTTAGGTTCTTTATTTATATAATCTGGATGCTCATGGAAAATGCGACGAAGTCAGTACATTTTCTTGAGTTATGTCTAATTCTTGCGTTATATCTACCAGCTTTATACTTATATCACATCTCATATTAATATCAACAGCTTTTATACTAGTATGAAAATGATTCCGCAACCTCAAGGAAATTACTAATATAAGTTGCATACATACGCATCATGTACTTTCTTATGTTATGTGTTTTTAATCAATATCTGTGAAGTTATCAACGGGCGGAAGTACCCGAGCGGAAGCCGAGGGTCGAAGCTCAGCGCTTAATTGCGCGAAAAGCGAAGCCCTATCGAATATCGCAAGAAATTATGAAGCCTGCTGTACTACATGTTAGTACCATAGTTATATTGGTGTTGTGTTTTGAGGGGGGTCAAAC
>DWMG01000892.1:0-17060 GCA_018244855.1 Elbella merops
ACCCGGAACCTCACGATTGGCAGTGGTACTTGCAACCAACACGATCAACGAGGCAGTCAAATTAACAAAAACAAAAATTACCACCCACTTAGGTTGTTAAGTTTCCAAGTTACAATAAGATAATAACAACAATGGGATCAATGGCCTTTAACGTCCTTCATAAACATGGACATCCTCATAAAAATGTGTGCCTATCCTTCAATAAACCATAAAAATCAAATACTTGTCCCGTAATATGGATCTAGTTATACATTTTATTGGTTTGCAATGTCGGAGGAATAGTTTGACAAGAAAATCTTAAATAGAGAAACAATTAATCCATTTACAGCTATAATCTTTAATAGGTTCTATAATCTTTAGATTTGAACACAATATTAATTGCTCAATGTAAAAAATTAAGCAGACCTGCAGCAAAGTCTGGAACTTGCGGCTGGTCTCTTCGTTCTTCTTGTCGTAGTCATCTAACCGGTTGGCGTATTCTAGGGTCTGCTTCTGCTGCTCGGCGATTTGCTTCTGTTGCTCCGCTATCTGCTTTTGCTGGAGAGCCGTCTTGCGCTTGCATCCGCGCAAATCGCTACGTAACGCTGATAGTTGATCGTTGTACCTGGAATATTTTAATATAAATACAGGTTAAAAAATTGGTTCCGCTATTAAGGTTTTGGTTAGGCAAAAAGAAATTACTTTTTTATCGATTTCGGACAATCAACTCCCAAGGAGACACAATATGGGAGTGTAAAGTTTCTTTGAAAATCCATTTATTGCCAATCAAGTATGTATTAGAAACATTTAGCTTCCCCGTTAGAAATAATGGAACACCTTTTTCAACGTTTTCTAAAAAAGAACCTCTAACTGGATAACATAAAGGATGAAAATTTGTTTGGAACACCGTCAAGTTTGACTGAAACACGAATATTAGTGAGTAAGTCTCTGGTAAAAAATCAAGCTAAGGGCTTGCAAAAATAGTACTTTTATGTCTAAGAACAAAACACTTCAATATATAGAATTTTAACATCATTTCGGACAACTCTTGAAAACAGTTATAAGCTAAAAGCTAAAAGTGAAATGAAACTACTTGTGAGCGAGCAAAGCCAGGGATAGCTATTAGTTGTGAATAAAAGACAAAACTTACAACTACGTTTAAATTATATTCGCTATCATGTACGAGCGGGGGGAAGTTTTCAAACGTCAGCAACGCAAAACATTTAATTATTCAACAGTATTGATAAACGAACACACATTAATTTTGATTTAAAAGAGGAAGAGGAAGAGGAAAGAGGAAAACTTTGTAGGAGATCATCTGTTGCAAAAAATACAACGATACAACACTGTTGCGTTTGTTATTCAGAACAGGGTATGATTATTGTGCACCAGCTTACATACCATGACATTTATATATAAAACATGACAATACAAGGTGAAAATCGTTTTTATGTTCATTTCCATGAATTAATAGGAATTTTAAAAGTAAAACTGATGTTTGTGTCAACGTAATCGACTAGGTGCTTTCGAGGAATGCGGTTCCTCTCTCGCCACCTGACTCCATCTACCTATACCTCCTACTGTACGGACCGTAACTTAGCTATCCGCTATGATAAATCTAAAAAGACGGTAAAATTAAACGAAAGCTGTCTGTGCATTTAGTACTCGCTACTACATCATCACAGCGAGGTGCCTAGTTAACTTTTGCGAATAATACTACTGATAAGCAAATATTTGTGTACTTATGTGGGTCAGAAAGTCGTTTGTCAGCGTTTTAAATAGACAAAAGCATTCATTAGTATTTCTTAATAAGTCTTACTTCTTCATCCCTTGCTTGATACGGTGTATCCGTTTCCTCAGCACCATATTACTCTGCGGCGGCGGCGGCGGCGAAGGCGGCAGACTCTCCTCCATGTACAGGTTGATGGGCGAATCGCGCCTCTCGTCCACGGAGTTCTCTATCGCGAGCTGAGCTGGCGCCTCCATGCAGTTGGGCGGCGAGTCTATACATAAGTATGATTTACTGCTTTCGCACGCTGGAATAGAGCAATTTACGCTTGAACGTTTAATTTCCAGAACTTCACTACATTCTCTGTTTTGTTCAGTTTAGAGCCAAGCATTGCAGTTTTCTATTTGTATTTATAAGAGGTGAGGTTCATCACTGTTAGAAACATAACATCGAGAGCAATTAACTTAAGATAGTAACATTTTTTCATACATCTACCTATTCTGTACCAATAATGTTCTCAGAGGTTCTTCATCAGTGAATCAGTTAGATATATTTTCACAATATATGCAGATTGCAGAAACCGGCTGTATTTTTTGCTTAAAAATATAAAACTTTATTATACGAGATACGTACTTGTTGGATTTCGATATTGCAAACATTACAGTCTATAAAACAATCGAAAACAGTTTTAAAAGCATAATATGTGTATACTAGCTGACCCGGCGAACTTCGTATCGCCTAATAATCTGTTTCTTTGCCCTCATATTTTAAATCTCTGCTGTTAAAATTTTCATTATAATGATATTATGTAAAGGGCTGTTTTGATCTACATTACATACACAACGTAACTAAAGTATTTCATTGCATGGAAAATAATACCGTATTGTTTAAAATAGCTTCGCAAATAACCCATTCTTTTTTGTAACATGTGAAAGATAAAAATGGTTTGTGGTTATTTATAGGAGATAAATATATTCAATTAAGGACGTTTTACGTTTTTTACGGTACTAAGGGTTGGAACTTCATTACTGGAATGCTAGATGACGTTTAAGTAGCTAGATTTTGAGATTTTTTTGACAAACAATTTTTTTATCATACATAAAAAATATTTTTTTTTAATTAAAAGTATCCTATGTTACTTCAAATAGTTCCAAGAACATGTGTACAAAATTTCATGATGATCGATTAAGTAGTTTTCGCGTGAAACCGTAACAAACAAACTTACATTCGCATTTATAATATTAGTAGGGATACTAAGTAATCCGTGGTTCATTGTATTACTCATACAAGTGATTATCACACACAAGTGAGTATCACAGTATGTATGTCCAGCATGCATTCAATTTGATAAAAAAACATTGAATCTATTTTCTGTGACAAGACCCTTTGATAGATTGAATTTTTCCTAGTAGCGTAGGTACTGTTGCAACATGGTAATTTGTTTAGTTACCACGTTTTTAGATCCCCGCTATTGAGTGTTATTAGGACAAAATGAGTCTATACGACAAAAAAAATATCAACTTTAAACTGTCTATCCGGCCCGCGTCCTGCAGGGTCCCGTAGGGTCGCAGCGCTACTGTAAGACGGATAGGAAGTGGCAACATTAGTCCTGATTAAATCAATTGAAATGTTAATAATATGACACACTTAGCGCATACGTCCATGCTTACCACGTTCATCGCAGTTAAGCGTTTATTTCCCTCGCAGACTTAAATTTCTAGTGTAGGAATGTAACGTACGGTGTTTTTAGATTTTATACATTGACTTGGAATCTAATGAAAATACTGGTCCATTCCCATACAATTCACGTGGGCTAACATTCGGTGTATCACTTTCAAATGATTTAATCATTTCTATATACTAAAAAAGCTAGTCTTAGAGATATCCGAGCCACCTATTGAGAAACAGTCATCGTCACTTGTTCACATATTTTTGCGAACCAGAGGAGTTGCTAACATATTGGCTACTTGTATTGTAAAAAACACTTCAGGTGAATTGAGATTTTTGGTTGAGTAAAATGGAGAGTATGTCTTTGGATATTAGGGTGACAGTACTACCGTAATAAAATATTAAACAAAATCATATTCTCGATGCACGGTAAGTGCAAACGGTTTTATGTCGGAGATACTACTACGGGACTTCCTGGCTTAACTACCAGAACCTTGAATAACATAATCCTTCGGATTGCTGTACTCCAGATTAGCAGAAATACGACCGATAAAGGCAGCTTTACGATAGTTGTAAATTCATTCAAGCGTTAAAAAGAAAATGTCGCAACAACTGAAAATCTCCCTGAAAAAAAAAAGATTGTCCCACGTACGAAAACCATAATTAAAACGTGGGATCGCCAGTTTAAAGTCTACCGTCAGTCAGCTGACGTTGCTTTTGACTGTCAAATGAATGGATTAAGCAGTTATCAGTACAATATTATATCTCAAAAATTATGATAACTTGTAGCAAGTACTTCGATAAAATATGTTTGTTTAACATTCGAAGCGAACACTAAAATTAAACAGAAGATATTTATATATTTTGGGTAACCACAACTTTGTTTCACAAAGATATGTTAATTTCAACAAAAATAAAATAATATCAGATTGCGTCATATTTTAAACACGTGCGATGTTTATAATAAGTCATTGTTATTATCAATATGTTGCAAATAGAACATTTATGATCATTATAAATTATTTAAACAACTTTTATAGATGTAGTATTAGAGAAGGATCTGCACCAGACCATCCCCGTTTTAAGCAATAGACAGAACTTTCTGTCACTTCAAATAATACTATTTAACGTATAATTACGTGTTACATTTTACTATCATTGACGGGTTAAAAATTATTATATTCAAATGTAGACATTGCTGTGGTGTGTTTATATTTAATAATTATGTACCAAAGAGAATAAGTTTTATTTACTTATTTAGTTAAGGCTCACTAATTGCTTGGTATAAGTCACACACAATATTATTGTCAATAGGCACGATGTTCGCACACTTGAATATAATCTATACTATACAAATAAACAAAATTGGAGTGTCTGTTTGTAATATTAAAATAACCGCTTTTTACCTAAATACACGGTACATATACCAAAATAACGTTTTTTACAATTTTTTTCTGTCTGTTTGTACCGGCTACTCTCTGGAACGGCAGGACGGATATTGACGGGACTTTCACTGGCAGATAGCTGATGTAATAACGAGTAACTTAGGCTACTTTAATTTTAGAAGAAATTTTGACTCCCATGCAAATGAAGTGGCGGGCACAGGTAGTATTGAATATAATATAAATGTATGTGTATAATAATGACCCGAATATGATCTTATACTCTGTTATGGGCAAGTTTAATCTGCATTTTGATCTACATTTCCCCCTTTAAAATGTGCACACGGGTAAACAGCAAACCACAATACTTCAAGATACTTTCCAATTGAAATTCATAAAGTATTGTCATGTAAACTGGTAATGTTGCACTTAGAAGTGTACACTAACAAATATTACACATTTTTGTATAGATCGATAATATCCAAATTTATAATCAAATACCCATGTTTGCTTCAAGCTTACCCAGTTATAATATATTGAGAAAAATAGCATAAGTAGATGTAAATTTAAAAGAACAACAGTTGTATCAGACACATTTAGAAAAAACCAGGAGAATTGTCTACTGTATGAAATAATAACAGCTTTCTATGCTTTAGACATATAGAGCAATAGGAAAATATCCTGTAAATATATTGTACAGCTGCAAGCCATAGTAAAAACATCAATGTCCATCTTTAATATTATTTACTGTCAATGATATGGCTTTTATATTTTGGCGATATTAGCAACTATCCACTATGGATTACATACAATTAAAGAAACATATTATATCTTTTAATATGACAGTACAAAGACCAATAAAAGTTGAGCCATGAACAACAGTCTTTTATTTATGAGTTAATGTTTTATTCATATGCCATACATTAGACGGCTACTCACCATTTTGTTAGGCATAAGGTAAAATGGAACAAATATATTTTTGTGATAGAAATATATTTACTTAATTCATTTATTATTTTTTTTTTATATCGTCTGAGAATTCATCACTACTAAATTTGGATTTATCAATCCTTCATGAAAGTTTTACTTGATAATAATGTGTACTTCACCTTGAAAACTATTCACATCACAATTGTACTTTCGTTATAAAAGAAAATATAAGCTGAGAATAAAAATATCTCAACTTTTAGCTATCATCTTTAGCATTATTATCATCATCAGACTGCATACACATATCAAATGTTTTATTAAAGAAGATAATCTATATGCTTACAAGTTACCCATACAACAGAAGCTCTCGTGTTCAAATACCACATGATAAAGCAGTTTTAAAGATATATTTAAACAGTTGTATCATTTGTTATCACTAAATATTTTTAATCTGTAGTCACACTGTTTCAACAGATGATTTAAAGGTGGAATATTTTCACCTACTACACTATCATCACTTTTATCATTCCACTAGTGAACATGAGTCTCATCTCAGAATGAGAAGAGTATTTCCTACATAGTGTTTTATTACTAAAAATTTAGTGAGTGTATAATTCAAGATGACAACTTTTGTAGCCTACTTGTTTGCCCTTTGCAGACACCCAGAGTTTAATCTACTACACTGCTCTAGCAGTGACTTACAAAAATACAAGTTAATAGAGAATCTCTCTGGAAGTTGATCCCCCAATCACTTTTTATGGACTCAGGCAATGATAAATAATTGTTACTTAACAATGAGACCAACAACTTAACACACCCTTTAAACTATAGCAGTAATTATAGATTTACAACTAGTGGTCACTCATTCAAATGCTGACCAAACATTGCTTTATTTCATAATACATGCTCATAATCTGCAGTCACATTAACATTATTAGTGCTTCTTTATCTAATGTAACAACTGTTATTATCAATTATGTGATAATAGCAGTGTATGCAGTTAATCACTAAAACCAACATCTCAAGCTACTCCCCAACTGATAAATCAATTTTATGTCATATAATATTATTTTATAAATTTAGATAGATTAGCCTATTCTCTTGTTTTGCACTCCTCACCAACCTATTAATCAGTATCATATGAATATCCAGTGGATAACATTATCATTCTGTCATGTTCACTATCATTTATAATAACAAGATATTAACATGATAAATTCTAATAAGAAAATTATGAATTCCAATCAGATACATGGTGTTATGAATGTTACTCACGTGAAAATGCATTGCTGATATCAAAGAAGTCAGTACCGAAGTATGTTATTTCTGGCAAGTATGGCTCAATGTGCTCCTTGAAGTACTCCATGGCCATTGTGGTTAAATCAAATAACTCATCTGTCACTTTGTAAGGTCTAGCTAGCTTAGTTGTGATTTTGAGGTAAGCCAAAATACTATACACTTCATCTAATATCTATAACAAAGAAATATTTCATTCAAATATCTGATATACTGTTCCATTATAACAATTGCACTTTTGTTTAATAATCAGACCTAATTTATTATTTGGTTCGAGTTTAAAGAAATTATTACCTCTCCAGGAAAGAAACAGCAGTGTTTCCTTTCAATATGTTTGCCAAAAGTCATTTGCAGCAAACTTAACCTCATATGCAATGTTTCAATTATATCTGATTCACATGCCAGTGGATGGCTCCTACGGGCAGACTCTCGTCTTGGCATCTTGGCCTTAATTGATTGAAAACGCTGTAGCATCTGATTTTGTAGGCGTTGGAAAGTAGAATTTAGCATACCACTACATATTAAGTTAAAATCTCGGTTGACCTGAAACATAACACAACATTAGAATGTTGTTACATAGTTCATTATTGAAATAAAATATAAGTCAAGCTAATCTAAAAATTGTTTTGTGAAAACAAATGAGAAATTCATCAATGAAAGTATTGAAATATATTATTATCATTTGATTTAGAAAAATCATTAAGGACTTCCTACTGGTTTGAGACTAAAGTTATAACTTATATTGGTTTTTATTTGGTTTTATTTTGGTTTTTTGATACATTCAAATTACAATATTTCCAAACTGAAATAAAGAAATGTAATCATTATTATATAGGTAGTACCGCAAAAGAAAATATTAAGTATTGAAAATAATAACCATTCTGAGCTGTGCAATAGTTTTGTATCCTAAATGACGAAAAATCTTCTCCAAGATTTCAATCGGTAAATTTAACAACTGAGTAGGGTTAATAAATTTAGATGCCAGCACTAAGGCATTTTTTGAACTAGGTTGCGGTGAAGAGCCCCCCGGGGGCTGCGCGCTAGAGTGCCGGGTCACCCGCGCCACCGTCGTCGTCGTCGACGACTCCGCGTGTGACGGACCTGCGCCCTCGCTACCGCCATTGCCACCGCCAATACTACTCATCTGCCTCGTCGACACCATCTTGCCCAGTTATTTTTTACCAATTCTGAAAAAACTTTCTCATATAATGTAAACTTGTAACGATATATGAAAAAAATGTCAAATGACGTAGACGTTCTCGGCATTACACACAGATATGAGATAATTGTTCCTTATGTTTATAATTTGCGACTACTGATTTTTAGTCAAATTTAAACAAAATTATTTCAGAGCAGCACCGAACAATTCTAAAATGGTGGCCATGGTTGGCTAGGTCACCTAAGCATTCGACTACGTCCATACGATTTCTTATATCATACCGTGATTCGATAAACTATAGTATTTAAAAGGAACACTCACTCAAGAGTTCATGCACATGTTTTGTAAATGAAATAAGTGTTTTACAATGTAACAATTCAAAATTTTCAAAGACGCAATAGTCGCGAGTGCGTTATGCTTTCACAAAAAATATTTTTTTTGTTTGTTGGATTGGATTGGAACTAATATAGGAAAAGAATAACCGTTCAGTCAGCTATTCAGTCGTTCTCATTCGCTCAGCACTTCACCGTTGCAATGTTGCCAACCATATAAACATGAAATCAAACACGTTACTCGGTTTAGGTTATTTACACACGAGCATACTTAAACTTAAATTATGTGAAATCCTATTTGAAGAATATTGATATAGTAAATTTTTGTATAATTGAATTACATGTTATACAGTGCTGCTGCATTCTGTTTGCAATAATTGTCGCGGTCTAGTTTTATCTCTCAAGATAGATCGTATATTATCTATGGCGCATAAAGTACATTATTTATTTATCAGAAACAGACTAGCGACGTCGGTAATAATAATCGTTTATTTTTCGAAGTTATAAATATATAAGTCATACATAAATTACCTATCATATAAAAGAAAGAACATATATCAACCAACACAAATCAGCTGATAGCCTGCCTTGTTCTTAGAGCAATAGAGCAATGTTTTATGTAAAATATATACTTCGCTTACAAAATTTCTTTGAAAACAATTTTATTCGTTTGTAGATAAAATACATAAACTATCTGTATTAGTATCGACATAACAAAAAGTAAAGTAAAAAATTATAAATTTTACTTTTAATACTTCTGATACTCTATATCCATCACAATATCTCGTAAGCTACTTCTCAGAAGTTTCAGTTCTGCCAAGAATTGCACACATACAATTTTTTTTTAGGTAACGGTCAAAGTGTCTATGAAATTAAAAAGACGAATAAAAGACAAGGACAAAAAACTTAATTGAAATCAATTCGGGCATATAAATATATTTTTTAGATAATTTTGTTTTACAACAAATAAATACTTTGTGCTCGTTAAACAAACATTTGTCCTGGATGAAAATAAAATCTATTACACCCAGATCAGTAGTCAGGGTTCACTTAACACTAGACCAACACGCCGTTTTAATGAAAATAATTTTAAATTCTAATTTTAGTACTTTAGGATATCGCGTTCGTTACAAAATGACATGATTTTTGAAGTTATTACCAAAATAGGTGGTATTACATATCCACGATCTGCCTAGCAATAGGTTAGTAAATCAAAATTAGGTTAACCTGAAAAGCGTAACAAATAAAAAACCAATTATGTAAGTATATCTAAGTATATCTTTAATTTATTACAAATTTAAAAGTGTTTTTTATTAGTTTTAAAGTCTTTTGATATCTCTAAAAATGTTTCATCATCATCATCAGCCTATTTCAGTCCACTGCTGGACATAGACCTCCCCCAATGAGCGCCGTCGCACCCTGTCTTCGGAATGTCGCATCCAGCATCTGCCTGCAGGCTTTCGCAGATCGTCATTCCACCGGGCCGGAGGGCGTCCTACACTACGTTTGCCGAGCCGCGGTCTCCACTCCAGAACTCGCCTACTCCACCGGTTGTCGGTTCTCCGGTTCTCGGTCGCTTCTCGGTGGTCGGCAGATATGTCCAGCCCATTGCCACTTCAGCGAGCTAATCCCTTGAGCTATGTCGGTGACTTTGGTTTTCTGTCGGATAGTATAAAATGTTTGGCAGGAAGCATATACAACATTGTAGCGACATTGCACAACCACTTATATTGTAGACACTAATAATAATAACATTAATAATTGTTAATTTTTTAAGTTACACATAAGATTAAAATAAAATATGGGTAATACAAATAAAAAAAATGTTGGCGCAGACGTAATACCTTCGTTTTTAATTATAAGATACTTAAATTAGTTCGGATCATCTCGAGTGTAGGAAGTATAAATAATCATGGGTAACAGGAGCGAAAACAACATTTTTTTTTATCTGTGAATACTGTCAATTAGACAGTAGAAAGAGAGGAATCGAATGAAGACTGATTACAAGTCAATCATAACTGTCAAACCATGTGTTAGAGTTATGTATGTCACACATTTAACTAATATTGACGTTGTTTTAGTTCCTTTATTTTGTAATTACATGTAAAACATGTACCCCAGGTCTGGCAGCAGTGGTTCTATTCAAAATATTCACCAAACACCATCTTCGTCTAATCATAATTCAGGTTTGTATTTATCAAAACATTGTTGATACCCTTATTCCTAATGCCTCCAAGTTTCCGATAAGGTTTATGATTACGATTATTACGCAATTTATTAAAAGAGGTTTAATCAATGATTGTGATGCTATATCTGCCTAAAAGCGTGCTAAATATCTATAAAATGCGTGCAATTATTTGAAATTGTATTTTAAAAATTTTACGTTGCAACATTTAAGCGTGTAGATAAAAATTGAAGTAGTATATAAATAATTATTAATTAAAAAATATCGTATATGTAATATCACGCCCTTAATTCCCCCAAGTGGTAAGCAGAGGAGTGAAATATATACTCACATGTTTCATTAGTTACATTATATGTCCCATTAAAGAATTGGGGGTGAGCATATTGCCTACCATACACTGGACAGAAACCGAACCGCGGAGCTACTAGAAACATCAATTTATAAAAACCTAATAATAATAATAATTCAATGAGTTTCAATGCTTAAATATAATTTCTATACATAATACAGCCTTTTAATGTGACCTAAAGAACCTTGCCTAATTCATATAATCTACTTCAGTAATAAACTATATGAATCTTGTACAGCTGATGAGGATGTAAAATACAAACAATTTGTTAATTGAAGTGACCATGAGAACTGTCAGATGATAGGGTCATATTGTTATAGATATTTCAATAATAATGTTATATAATATATTACTTTAAAACTAATATTATAATGCTTAACATGCCTCAAAGGGCATGTTAAGCAGTATAATATTATGGTTAAACTTTGTTTGAAACACTGAAGTTGGTTTAAAAATTGTCAACATATAACAATAAACTACAGTCATACATTATTAAATTAAGTGTGATTCTCTTCCACAGAAGATGAAGATGACAGTGGCGACAACAAGGCTTCAGCCCTTAGCTTTAAGGAACGACGGAGGGAAGCACACACCCAGGTATATAGACACTGAAATGAATAAATTAACTAACCTCCACTACCTCCCGCATATTGCTCACCTGCCTGTGGTGCACACTGGTATACCAACTGGCTGTTGGTTTGCACACTGGTATACCAACTGGCTGATCGTTTATGAAGCAGGCTTTCTAGGCACAGTAAAATGCCCTGGCTGCTCATGAGCAACAGTCTCAACCTGCATGCCTTGGATAGAGATAGGGAATATACCCTTTGGGGAGGCCAATATCCAAACACTAGGCTGAGTAGCCTGATGATGATGGGTAATGTATTAAAGTTGTTACTTCATAATAATTAACAGTCCATGTTGACTTTTATCCTGACAGGCTGAACAGAAGAGGAGAGATGCAATAAAGAAAGGTTATGACTCACTGCAGGAGCTTGTGCCCACCTGTCAACAGACAGATGCATCTGGTTACAAACCCAGCAAAGCTGCGGTAAGTTTGCTTGGATTTTATATCTATTCAATTAATGAATAATATTTTCTATTTAATTAAAAAATATCTATATATGAATATATTTACATATATGGTGTTTATCCAGTTGCCTGATTACCATAACACAAGCTCTGTAGATGCTTACTTTGGGATCAGTTGTGTGTTGTCCCATAATGATTAACAATTTACCATCAGACACATAGAAATGTTCAAACCTTAAATGATAACTTTTGGTGAAACTGATTCAATGCTGCATGGAACCTATATAACTAGTCACCATATAATCGATTGTAAAAACACTTAAAATTAATTTGGACTTTGTTACATAACATCTTGAATTTCTTTACAGGTATTACAAAAGTCCATAGATTACATTCAGTACCTCCTGCAACAGCGCCGGCGACAGGAGGAGGAGCGCAACGCGCTCAGGAAGGACGTAGTAGCTCTACGTATCATGCAAGCTAATTATGAACAGATAGTTAAAGCACAACACTCAGTGCCAGGGCATAATGAACAGAGGCTCACTGATCAGGATAAGTTTCAAGTTGTAAGTATGGTCATAATAGCTTCATACTTGTCATTTAATACAAATGTCAAGCTATTATTATTATATCTGCCAGTGCCACTAAACTGTTCTGACTTGCTGCCATAAAGTGAAGGGTCTGAATGGATGTAGAGGGATTTTGCATAACAATCACCAGTGAGAATATTTTTATGAGGGATTTTGCACTCTGCACAGGAGATTTAAGTAGTGCTCATCCTGTTAGCATTTAGGTGTTTCAAAAACTTGCATTAGTTGTTTTTGCTTGTATTTTTGGCTTGACTATATCTTAAACAGAAAGTGAAGCAATGTTTTAGCCATTTAATGTAAGCTGTAACCAATGTAGTCTACATGTAGTGGTGTTGAGAGTGTACTGATGTTGAAACACAATTTGTATGGTTTGTTTGATTAATGATCATATCCAAAACTTCAGCCACATACCCAGTTAGTAAACTTGCTGATGACTTTAATAGTAAATATATTGTCATACAAAATCATCCATACACTGTGGTTTGGATGTTTAATATTAATACTTTATTTATTATTAGTTTCAGGGTATAATGGATAAGTTATTCGAGTCCTTCGAATCTGTACCTACCAACAATTTCGCAGAATTTTCAGCTGGCGTCTTCAACTGGCTTGAGGAGTATTGCAAACCCCAATCCTTACGAACCATGGTTCATGGTGTATTACGGGAACAGAACTACACTCCATAGTGATTAGTTAAATTAGCATAATTTTATAAGAATTACTATTTGTATATGTTTAAAGATGAGTGCCTTTAGATTTTACATTTGACAAGCAGGCATGCATATGTCACATTTCAATTTCATAAACCTTCACCTGACACTCCATCATGAAGATGTATAGAGATTATTGAAATCTAGATTATAATTCTTGGCAGTTTGTCCATACCTAAGCACTACATCTTGATTTTTTGTTTATAGAAACTCATGTAACCATAGATATTCAGTACTTTTTAGAGGATTATAGTACTGTACTTTTTGAGTTAGAGTAATATGTCATCTAAACACATTATCAACATAAAAAGCACCAATATACAGTGGGAGCAAAGGCAGTATATTATTAGAAATTCTGTTTTAATGCCTCTGTATTGTAACTATAATGAGACAGTATCCAAATAACAATAATTACATTGTGACTGCCTAACATTATACAATTTTTTTAAATGTCATCTTGATGCACTAACCATATGTGGATGCAGCAATGATGATGAACTAAACAGTGAGTGACATTTGTAACCATTAAACATTTAAAAGATTTATAATTGGATTGTTGTATATTCTAATATTTGCAAAATGTGTATATAGAAATCATTTTTAGTCCTAAAATTTGGTTTGTAGATACAGGTGTTTTATAGACGATTTGTTTTACACCTCAAATCAAAGCTAGGTGATACCTAAATGTGCAATGTTTGGCAATTATGTCTATGTTATTAATATTGTTAATATATCATTGTACAGAAATATTTTGACATTAAATTTATTTAATGCATATGTAAAAAGTATAGTTGACTGTGCTTGCATGAATTGAGACAACCACAGCCATTTCCCTATATGTAATTTATAACTGATGCTATTATGTTATTGCCCCCAATGAGGCTTAGCACATTAAATAAACCATCAATAGTCTACATGAATGTCACCATCATTGTCTCTGTAATATAAAATGTGGGCATGACATAAACAATCATTGAGAAGCCTTAACATATCAATGTAACATGTGACTTGATTTAATTCTTGTCACTAACATAATCATTGTCCCATATTATCGTAGATCATTATGTCTAAAGGCATTTTTAGGAAATATTAAGTATGAAATGAGCAAATCTGGCATATCTTATATTTTAATAGACATGCATATCAAGTTAAATTTGTTTATTATTAAATGCAATGAAAAATTTTGAAATTGCAATTAATTACGATGAATTTTAAATTGGTTTGTTATAGATGTTGGCTCACGACTTTCTTCTTTATAGTTATGTTATTTTCATCACAAAGGGTACAGTTGTAGAAATCAAACAAAGTTGTTCCTCATATTGTATATAATTTATATAAACACGTTACCTTATCATAGATTTTAATAAAATTTGTTTTATCGTTTGTGTTCTAAAAGTAATATGCAATGTATAAATAAATGTGATAATATAATATGTGCCTTTTCTACGTCGATTTTATTTTGTTACATTGATTGTATCTTAATATATTTATATTGTATATACATTACATTTATTTATAATGCGTACTTGTTTTATTTTCCTAACTTATTTGTACAGTTTTAACTTGAAATGATTACAGTAATCTTAATTCCATTCGTTCCTTCGTTTATTTCATTCATTCATAAATGGTTATACACGATCTGATCTATTATCTGATTATAATCGCTTTATTAAATATTCAATAGTTCATTGTTAATCATAGACTTAGTATGATGACTAGGATATTCGGATACAGGGATTTTTGAAATTTTTGGTCCGACTACAATATGTAGGTACATTAAGATTATGAAATTTGAAAACTTGCAAGTTAAAAGTGCCAAGGGAGTTTGTATCGTAATACAAATGACTGATGATGAGTGATCTGTGAGTGAGTGAGTGAACTGATGAGTAGTCGAAAGAAGTCTGTCAGGATAATGGCTGGTAGAAATAATTAGCACACACACACACACACACATTAACAATGGTAGAAATAAATAACAAATAAAAATCCTATTTTTACTTAAAGTACGCCAAATAAGGTACTTTAAGTTATTTTTTTCTTCAAGTAGGTACCTACTTAGGTACTAAGAAAATACAGACAGAAAGTAGTACCTATTAAACGAAATACAAGCGAATAACGCATAACGTTAATAATAATTTTTTGCGTAAATTATAATGTTGCACGTCCAAGCGATGTTTCTTGGCGTTAGTTAGCATAACATTTGCACGTTAAACAGCCAGAGGGGTGCGTCTCTTTATAGCAGTAAAACCCTATTTCGCGACAATCAGTATAAAATAATTGCTATTATGTAACGTAACATCACGCCTGTAATGCCTGAAAGCGCATACAGCGGCATATAGTACACTCCCACATTTCACTAGTTACGTACATTGCTATGTACTTATTAAAAAAAATTGCTACACAAATTTTTTGAAAAGTTTTGTTTAGAGGCTCTCAATGTTTTAAATTTGGCTTGTGACGCGTTGCATTATTTAATGTACTTAATAATAATTTGAAGTAAATTTTGTGTGATCTGCAACAAATCCTCGGTGTATCTTATGGTATATATGGCACCACCTGGAACGGCAGCACCTACAGTTTACATGAGGCACAGACTTAGATCTAAACCGTATAAAAACTTACATTTTGTATTTTAAGAGTGTTTATTATCATCATCGTCAGCCTCTCGATGCCCACTGCTGGACATAGGCCTCCCCTAATCGGCGCTATTTATGAGTGTTACTAAATTGTATTTATATAGGCCCCTAAACCTAAACTGGCAAGCAACAAAGTTCCATTTTAGAAACTCCCAGGCGAGAGCGCTACCTGCGAATTTATAGATGGGAAAAATTTCTGACAACCGCAATATTTTATGAGAAAGTCTGTAGGAAGAGGGATTATCACCATTAATATAATAAATTACAATTAATAAACTTGTCACATAAGTACTTAGTTACAAATAAAACGAATATCATCACAACAACTAGCAGGTATTACAATATCGGTCCTGTATGTATATGATCTTAGTTTAGAACTAGACTCGTTCGCTTTCCGTCGGCTGCGAGAGTAGAGTGACGTCACCCATGGGATAGCTTTCTGTTCTCCTTCCATAGGCCATGTTCTTCGCCCGCTCCGCTGAAGCGCCGCAGCACAGTCTCTTCAGAACACAAGCGTAACACATAAGTAAGGACAGCATTAGAAGTAGTCCAACTATCACTGTCACCACTAGGAGTATACGTAGCTCGCCGTTAGAGTCAATAGTGGCGGAATTACGACTCATCCTCATTTATTATAGGACACCAGCACACGAAGAGGAATTCATCTAGAAACAAACAAAGAATTAAGCACACTCACCGTTTTTCTGATAATGAATCTCTACGTAAAAATTGAAAACTATTTTAAAGACTATCATAATTATTATTAACCATTTTATCGTTCCACTGCTGATTGAGAATATTAAGTCCATAACTATCTGGGTATAAAAGTGCGCGTTACCAGATTTCATAAACCTTTGACAACATTGTCGAAAACTCTACAGCGCGCAAGTTACATCACAATGATTTCTTTAATTGTTACAAGTGATACTTAATCGATATGAATACATACGTAATTTATTAAAAAAGACGTGCGTCTGGCGATACAGGATATTATCGTAGGATGAAAAAAAAGATTTAAGTCGTGTTTACAAAAAAATAATGGATCCACTATATCATTATTACATAACGGCTCTAAAATGACTT
>DWMG01000893.1:0-17056 GCA_018244855.1 Elbella merops
ACTCGCCCGATCGGACGAGTTTATGTCGGGCGAAATGACGAATAACCGTTTAGCAATATGAATGCCATGCTAAATTGTTTTTTACATTAGTCATTTGTTTTGTAGATTTAGTTGGAAAGTGTGTCATGATGTCATAACAAGTGTTGATTACGCTTTTCTGCAGTTAACAATCCAATGATCCCTTATCTTATGTATATTAAACATTGACTCATGGACGGAAACTGGGAAAACACAAACGTACATACATAAAGAAATCGACAAAATGTTCATCAAATACGTGCTTTAGAGGAAATAGGATTTTATTTTCATTTTCTGCAATGATATGTAAAAGTTTTATTTTAGATAATAGAAAATATAAGTACTTTAATTTTCTGAGTCCACGATATTTATTGCAATAAATACAGTTAAAGTCATTGCAAAGTTTTCAATCAAAGTCATATCAATCAAGATATCTGTTATCTTGGAGGTTATTGATTATGTATTGTGTTTATGACGTTTGCAAAATGTTTGTATGTGACGTGTGGTTTAAGGCTATATGAATATCATTTCAGTCGGATCAAGATTGCTATTTTGTCTTACTTATCGCTATTCTTGTGCGCAACTTCACGTAATAGGTAATAGCTTCAAAGGATTGTGTGGCATATTTTACACTCTACACCCACTGATATATAAAGGAAGTATCTACTCTGATTCGTAGGCTGATAGAAATGAAATCCATTTAATGTTGTTCAGAATAAGATGTTAATTGAAATATTGTATTTTATTTGAAAAGTCTAAAATATATTAGAATCTTAATGTTTCAACTTTATTACAATCTTGATTATACGTAGACTTATATAGGTAAATTTCAGTGAAAACAAGCCAGTCCGGAGGAAATACACTGTCAGCTATATTTGTTTAACGTCGTTCTAATCTAAACTGTGGCAATGTGTAATGTACATGAGATGCCACTGTGCTAACAAATGCCTTATGTGTCCGTTGAAATCATACCAAATCTGGAAGAAGGCGCTATTCTTGATAACGCTGTACAATAGAACTGACGTATGACTTAGTTAAGTGGCCGTTACAACAGACAAGAAAACAAATTGAAATGTGGCAATGGCCTCTAGAAAGAAGAAAATTTGCCATCTATTATCATATATTGTGGTAAGTCAAATGCACATATATTTTGTATAGTCTTCACATGTGCATTACAATAAGGACCCTTCAAGTCACTTATATATACGATGGGAAGAATTACAAGTTTTATAATTTTTTTATCGACGTAAATAATTTGTGGAAGACGCTTTTCCAGAAAATAGTATGACTTAAGTTAAATAAGTATAAAAGTGAGTAATAGTAAACGCTAAAGAAAAATAATGAGACACAGAATTGGGTAGGAAAATGCTATTTAAATTCATTGACTGTGCTGTTGGTCCAGTGGCTAGTAACACTGACTTAAAACTGGGAGTTTCGGGTTTGTTTCTCATTCGGAACTAATATTTGTGTGAGGAGTACGAGTGATAGTTTTGTGTATGGGTGTAAATGATTATATCTACGAGTGTATATGAATACGTGAAACAAAAACTTTGTACCCCTTTTTACGAAAATTGCGCGGACGGAGGAGTATGAAATTTGGCACACTTTTAGTTTATATAGAGAAGAAGTGCAGAATGCATTAGCATTTTTTAAAAATAATGCATAAAAACACATTAAATCAGTGAAAAACATTACACACACTACAATACATTTGACAAATACACACTCATATATACTCTTTCGCTTATGGTTAATCTATGGTCAAATTGAGAATAGATTTGTTTGTCTATAATATATTGTACGTGTAATTAAACCATTTTTTTATTTACGTCCCCATTGTCAATGTCAGACATGAGACGTCAATATTTATAATTGTTGTCATTATTTAGCACAGAGGAAAGATTTATATAAGCGTAGTCTTTGACATTAGAAACTAGACAACGCGTAAACTGATTTTTTTATGATTTGCTATCGAATTTCGATCACTACTGGACCACTAGTTTATATAATTATATCTGTATCGTTACCGGCTAGCTGGTTCTGCATAGTATAGGCTCTGCCTATTTTCGGATTACAGGGCCGTGTGTACAATTGTTCCAAGAGTGAAAAAAAAAGAAATTAAAGAACATGATAGGTACTAGGTTGTAAAACAGTAATTCAGGTTTTACAACCTAGTATAAGGGCCCTTGCAACTTGCTTGATACTGTATGTTACTCTTTAGAATAAAGTTTTTTGATTTTTTTAATGATGTAGCCCTGGAAAATGTGAATGAGTTGGTATATCTTGCATGTGCTTTTAGTTGGCATGGTTGGCACGCCGTTGATGCAAATAGAAGTTTGAGTGCAGGGAATATAGAGAATAGAATGAATGGAACCTTGGGAAAGTTACGAACAACATTCGAGCCAATGAGTTCTGTTGGTCGTACACAACTCCATGCTTACTCCAACATGCTGTACCGAAGCGAAAGTTTAGTATATAAGAAAAAGCATGAATGTAGGTTACGCGCGGACGAGATGACGACCTTCCGTCGAATGAGCGGCTTCAATTTTGCTTGCTTATTACTCGTATGTGAAGAGAATGAAGAACGTCAAGTCATCGACCTGACGCACTTCATTCTCTTATAAGAATAGGTACCTACATTTGAAAATTGCTGTTCTGTCTATCCTACAAGGGATTTGACGAGATGATATATTAATTACGAACTGAATAACCTTGTTTCTTCTCCGTAGAATGAATATTATAAATACAGAGCAGACTTAAAGCTAACGTTAAGATTATCCTAAATTTTTTACAGATGCTTATTTATTTTCAAACAACTACAGCAATGAATATCGATTGCGGGGGCAAGCCCTTCCATTGTCTTAATTCAACACATTTTATGATATGTGTCGATTTTGGCGCTGGAATATCGAAAACTGTTGATGAATTTGTCATCAGATGTCCTCCAACAACATTATGCCGACGAAATAACCGTTTTGAATGCGAATATGAAATGCCGACCACCACAGAGTCCACCATTGGACTAGGTGACGAAACGAATAATTTCGAATTAAATGAACAATTAACTACGATTTCTCTTTTCCGAGAAACAAGTGACACCAGATTATTATTAAGTAAATATTTGAATACAGTAAGTGTAACAACACAAACAGATTTTGTAACTGATAAGCAGATCCAAAACCCAGGAACAACTTTAAAAATAACAGATATATCTTCTAATAACATGACTATAATATCATCAACAGGAGCAAAGTATTTAAATAATTCAGATATCAGGTCCGAAACATATGTAGAAGAAAAGTTATTAAAACCTTC
The DNA here is from genome assembly GCA_018244855.1 of Elbella merops. NCBI lineage: Eukaryota > Metazoa > Arthropoda > Insecta > Lepidoptera > Hesperiidae > Elbella > Elbella merops. The sequence goes on from DWMG01000893.1 coordinate 3,334, forward strand.
ATTAATTCCTTTTCAAAACACTAGCGACCTTGTTCCTTTATTAAAAGAAACAAAAGATAAAGGGTCGTTTCAAGACTATACAATTACGCCATTTCCTGATAAACCAAAAGGTATAAACCCAATAGTCTTAGACGGAAAGACAATTAACTTAACAAATAGAACTAGTACCTTACACATTTTGGGAATTAATAATGAAGCAAAAAAGTTAAATGAAACTGATACTTTTATGAAATTATCAGATACTACATTATATGATAAGAAAACAGTATCAGAAAGTTCCGCTTTTACTACCTTGGCTACTCAAAACGCTTTGAATTCAAGTAATATTGTCAATACTGAAATATTAACCTCATTTAATGATTTAACCTCTCCAATATCAATGGAGATACTGAATAAAGTAAATGCTATTGAGGAGTCAACCACTAAATCTATGAAATTTTCGGGTAATGACGTTAATTATACTGAGAACTTATTAATGCAGCAGACCACTACTATAAAAACAACTTTAATAGAAAATGCTTATCCAACAATAAAAAGAAATGTAGATTTTGAAAAAACTGTTTTAAGAATCGAAAATTCAACCAGAGCAAATGAGCGGGTTTCGGAACTGAAAAAACAAAATATATTAACTGAAAGGACTGTCGCTAATACTACAGAAGATGTTACCACACTGTCCTACAATAAAAATATATTAAATGTGACACTTTCAGATGCTAGCCTTACCATTAATGATACAACCACGTTAAGTAATGAGAATTTGGTATTTGGAAATTCCTTAACAACTTTGAAACCAGTAATCAATTCTATAACAGATGATACAAGGTCCATGAAAGCAACTGAACATATTAATGAAATAGAAGTTACTTCTACAATTCCTTATTTAATCACCAAGGCGCAAATAACGAAAGAAGAAATAAAAGAAAAACCAGTAGCGCAAAGTACTATTCTGATAGAGGATACAACGCTTTTCACGCAAGATCAAATACCCGTCGAAATGACTTCAGCAACAAACACGGTAGGCAAAATAACGAAAAATATTACAAAGATTGAACTATTACAACAAACTATAAGATTCCCTAATAATCTTATGAATATGAAAGATAATAATTCGTTTAAGGATGTAGTTACAATTTCTACTTCTGTTCATGATAAAGAAAACTTGTCGTCGGGTAAAAATATAAATGTGTTGTCGAATGCTTCTCAATTATTGACGACAATTTTTCCAACAACCGATAATTTAAAAATGGAAATTAGAAATGTACCTCAAGAAACAAAAGCTTCCGAGAATATTGATACAAATACTTTGTCACAGAAACAAACAGACATTGCCGTCGCCGCGATTGAAGATTTAAATTTGTCTAATGCAGACATTTTGACTAAAACTAATTTATCCAAATTTGAACCAAACTTTGTTACTGCAAATTCTGCAACTGATAGTATTACCCCATTTAATGTTAAACAGGAGAATTATCCTGTTACCAATGATGTAAATGAGAATATAATTTCGGTGAAAAGTCAAAATTCTGTTCAAAAAATGGGCAACTTAGAGAGTGATAAATCTAAGATAAATAGAAATTTAACGAGAACATCTCTTACTGTATCCTATACAATAGAATCAGAGCAAATACCCAGTATGGCAACTATTTATCAAAATTCTATATCTATAGATATTGGCCCCACCAATAATAAAACAACCACGTTAAATAATGATAATTTGATATTTGAATATAACTTAACTACCATAAAACCGGTAATCAAATCTACAAGAGATGATACAAGGTCAGTAAAAGCAACCGAACGTATTAATGAAATAGAAGTTACTTCCTCAATTCCTTATTTAATCGCAAGGGCGCAACTAACGCAAGAGGACAAAACGGAAAAATTAGAAGCGCAAAGTACTACTCTGACAGAGGATGTAATGATTTTTATGGAAGATCAAGTAAACGTCCAAATGAATTCAGCAAAAGAAAATTTCGGCAAAATACCGAAACACGAAACTACAATATTGCCTAATAATCTTATGGATATAAAAGATAATTATTATAATTCGTTTAAGGATAAAATACCTATTTATGATCTGGATAAAGAAAATTTTTATGTAATGTCCACAGGTTCAGAATTATTGACGACAATTTTTCCAACACCTGATAATTTTAAAATGGAAATAACAAATATACCCGAAGAATCCAAAGCTTCCGAGAATATTAATATAAATACTTTGTCAAAGGCACAAACAGGTATCGCCGGGACTAACAATTTGGATTTTCATAGTACCGACAGTTTAGCTAAAGTTAATTTATCCAAATTTGGGCCAAACTTGGTCTCTGCAAATTCAGCGGTAACTAATAATGTTACCCCAGTTAATAGTAATCCGGAAATTAATTCTTTTTATAATGATGTAAATGAGGATATGATTTCGGTGATAAATAAAAATTCTGTACAAAACGTTAACACACCCACGACTGATAAATCTAACACGAATATAAATTTCACGAAAACATCGGTTACTGTATCTTTTACAATTAAATCAGACCAATTAGCCACTGAGCCAACAAGTCATCAAAATTCTACATCTATAGATGCGATGAACTCCCCACTGAAGAATAGTGTTGTATCTAATAACACAAAGAGAATTCAAGATAAAATACCGGCGGAAATGTCTACCACCGAAATATATCATTTTTTTAAAAATAAATTATCTACAACATCATCATCAGAACCTATTGTAACGACTGTAAATAATAATGCCAGTAAAACAAATAACGAGAACAATGAAAATCTCGAATCATTCAAAAATGCTTTAACTATAAATAACCATTATAGAACTGCAGATGTGCCTGTGAAGAATAATCATTTCTTAAGTACACCAGCGCCGACATCAATATATCCTAGTAAAAGCTTTGGTATCTCAGCAGATTTATTAAGTAATGTAAAAGAAAACCTCACAACAAGAGATACCGTTCGATTTAATAGGAAACTTCAAGATAATTTTACAATGCGTGAGTATTATGATAAACACAAGAGCAAAGATTCTGTTAAGATATCAAACGTAGTTTCTAATGCATACATACCTAAGAATTTGCTACAAGCTGACGCTAATTTTCCTGATTCTACTACTGTTATAAATATACTGAATATATTGCCTAACAACCATTTGTTCAGGAATATTAGTGACAAAATATCATCAAATAATTTCACTTCTGGAAACATTAGCTATGGCGGGAATACCAATTTATATACCAAAGGCTACAAGCCGGAATCATCGACGTACCAAAATGAGTTAAAAGTAATTACAGACAAAAAAATAAATGACGTTTATGCAACTTATACAAAATATGATTTACCGTCAACAACTGGTAATGAAAGACTTCAGGATATATTCACCACGGATGTATCAGTTAACGTCGACAATATAAACATTTTAGAAGGATCGGACATATTCAAATATAAACCATTATCAGGAAGTACTAAAACAGATCATATGTACATTCAAAATAATGTGATTGAGAAACCTCTGATACTTAGTAGTACAGAACAACCATTGGAAGATGAAGATAATATAAGAAATGTTATACCTGATGTTTATTCAACTAGCACTGTAAAAGCTGCCCAACTTCATGGTGTCCTAACAAATTTTGTGAGTGACGAGCCCATTAAAGAAATTGTAGACACCTATGAAAACACGAATGAAAATAATTATGAAACTTCTAGAACTAATACGACAGCCGAAACCAAGAATTTAGTAGACGTGTTAAGTACCAAAATATATCCAAAATCTACCAAAATAAGTAATATAGAATCAACGTATGGTACAAATATAAGTGTGACGAAAAATCTTGATGACAACTCTAATACCAATAAAATGCCTTATCTGTCATCAGTTACCTTAAAGAAAAAAATATCCAATGAAGAATTTAAATACAGGGAATCGGAAGTTAACAATACTAAAATTGATTATTTGTTACAAGAACTTATTAAGAATGCAACCGAAGTAGCACCGAAAATTGTTACTGATAGAAACAACTTGTCTAACACACTTTTGGATGAAATGATTTCAACTTCCGGTACCAACAAGGCGCCTTCAATACGAATGTCAAATTCATCCATACAAATTTTTAATAACTTTCCAGTCACTGACATACCTTTAAGCATGCCACTAAAGGGCGGTGATGATATTTTAATGCACGAACTAAAGTATAACAGTACCGTGAAGGATTCGGATAAACATAATGCCGACCATACATATAAAACACTTAATAATGACGATAAAATTGCATTAGCGAATCAAATCACAATCCTAGAAAATAATAATACTTCTTCGTTCAGCGCAGGCGTTAAAGTAGAAAATTTTAAGACTGTTTCTACAGCTAGCCCTTCTACCATGAACGCATCATTTATTCGGAAAGTCAGTTTTGAATCATCTACAGCAAAGTTAAAAGAAGATATTCAGTTGGCTACTATTTATACGGATGTGGTGACCCCAAACTCACAAACAATAATAGGTGATACAGGAAATACATATGTCAAAAATATTCATAATGTGGATCCATTTGACAATGTAAAAGCTAATTTTACGGGTTACAATTTATCAATCAATGAAACCAAAATAACAACTACTCAAGAATCAATAAAAAAAGAACAGTCTTATGTACAACGTCCAATATTGCCACAAAATTTTAAACTTAATAATAAATTTTCTCTTAAATCTCCGGATACAGTAACGTACTTTGAACTAAAAAACATACAAATACGTAATACCGAGGCTCCGTCTTTTGGAAATATTACAAATAAGGAGAAAAAGATATTTGATATCAATGCGACACATGTGTTGCAAAATGCTAATAAAAGCCAAGCTATCGAATTACCCTATTCTGTTACAGCAGAGTTAATGGGAAAGTCACCCAGAGACAAAAAAGAGGCTAAAGTTTATGCTAATAATGTTCAATTCTCCTGCAGGAACAGATTTCGAGACAGATATGCTAACAAAAACGATTGCAGGAAGTTTTACATATGTATCGGTAAAAATCAACCTATACTTGGCGAATGCCCAATTAGTACAGTTTTTAGCGAAATAAAAAAGCAATGTACGAAGAATTTGTCGCATTGCCTAATAAATAATCAATTTCTTTGCATACAGGAAGGCAGGTTCAGTGACATATTAAAAAATGATGTTTATTACATTTGTGTTAAAAATAAAAACGCCTACATACGATTTCAATTTCAATGTCAGGCTGGATACCACTTAAATAAAACCACTGTTAGATGTGTCAGTGATAAGCAAATCCAATCTCAAATATCTTCAATGTCTGTCGATAATGACTCTAATAAAGCAAGTGATCAGAGTACAGTTGAAAGAAAATCGAAAGAAACGAAACAGACTGAATTAGTCGAAAAAAATATATGTAAAGGTGAAGGCAAGTTTTGGGACCCAGGCGATTGTAGAAGATACTACATATGCACCAAAAACTCCAAGTCCGTGTTCAGACGTAGAACTAAGAAGTGCGATTCGGATGAAGTATTTCACCGGGAAAAGAAAAAGTGTGTGAAGGATGACAGTTACGAATGCGGGTAATTATAAAAAATAATGTCTATGTATCAAATAGATACTTGTAAATTAATAATATGAAATCTAATTTATTTAATTTAATAAATAACACAATTTATATTTACATTCTTTCTTTTGTTCGAAAATAATCCTTTAGTTATAATTTAATTACAGGGTATCTCAGTTACGAGTATAATTATTTTCATTATGCACCTTACCCGATATTATTATGTTGTATTAAAGTAAATGAAAATAACTGTTCGGTTTTATTTCCTATACTAAGGTTGATGTAAGTTATCGTTACTTTTAGGTTAAGTTTTGTCATCTCATGTTACCAAAACATGCTAATATTAAAAGCATATTGTAACCTTATAAGTTAACCCTGTTTAAAATATGTACGTACGTATACATATGTACATATGTAAGACGGACTATATCACATAATAATTTTTACTATAAAATCACTCATGTATTACCTAATTTCAATTTGTGTGAAATCGTTTGAACTTGTGTGATTGTATGTTTAATAACAATGAAGTTAAATTAACAATAAATAAATTAATAAATTTCAGTCACAAAAAATTTATTTTCCACAAGGTCCGTTTTGTAATAAAAATTTTAGTCATTTTTATGTGTTCGTTCTTGGTTTTCGATACGCTGCTCCAACGCCGTTAACGAATTGGTCCTGATCGTCTCTTTCCAAAGTTATGCAAAAATCGTTCGAGAATACCGTGCATCGAACGGTTGACTCTCCGGTGACGGGGCGCGGCGGACAGAAGTAGGTAGCGCGGACGGGGCTCTTACTTTGTGTAACGGAAAATTTGTAGCTTTTACAGTCTATAGGTCGATTGCGATTACCAGGCGATGAAATATGGCCTGTTCCAGAGTGCTTACTTACATCCATTCTGTCAATATCTCCGTGGAAAAGTTTTGTAATTGGCGTAGTATTGCTTAGAGGACACTTATAAACGTGCGGAGCAGAGCAGGTACGAGTAAACCCATTGAAAACGGTGTCACCGGCGCATTTGAATTTGATACCTTGAAAACGGTTCTTGTTAGGTATACACATTATGTATCCTTTACATCCGGGTACGCTTGGATCTGCGATCCTTTCGTTTCGGTGGCAACGCAAAATTCGGCTTAGTGCTGGATCAATGTAATTGATGGCGTTATCGCAAACATCACTCGAGTCTTCATTGCAGATAGAGTTAGCAGGACAGTTAAAGGCGGGACCAAACAGATTATCCCCTTCGCAGAGCCTCAACCTGGATGATCCTTCACATATAAAGCCGTATGGACCACATTCAATATATTTCTTGGTTAAAAATGCAGCAGTCAAGTCGTCGTACAAGATAAGCGTCTGAAATTGTAATTACAAACATGAATTAAACTAGGACGCCGGAGGGCCGAAGGGGGGTGCATGGAACGCATTTCCTAAAAATACACAGTAAAAAAAATAAGATTTTTTTATTCTCGCTGTTTGAAATAGCTGCTCTATTTAAATTTTACGTTAACTTTTATGTATCTATTATCATACAATTATTATTATAAGATGTATTATTATAAATTGTATTTTATTACTTGTAATTTTTTTATGTTTTAATAATTCTTTAATGTATTTATAGTTGTTTAATTTGACGATGCATTACGCGAAAAACAATCTTGGCGGCGACCATGACATCAAGGATTTTTTAAATATGTGATTCACATATTAAAAAACGTAAAAATAACCCTGAAGAAGAATCCTGGGTTCGATTCCGTGGCGATGGAGGGTGGCGATTATTGGGTTTTCCTAACTTGAAATTTCTAGTACTAACTTGGTATCTGGATTTGTGCCCGGTGTATGGTAAGTTTCAATAACCTAACTCCCTATTCTATAGTAGGACTAAATTGTAATAGGTAAAATGTCAATCCTCTGCCTACCTCTTTAAGGACACAGTCGGGTGTTACATTCTTTCATTTAAAAATATTTACCTAATTACAATTTTATACATGTAATAATTATCAACTAATAATAATTATTTGGGAACTTACCACGAACAGTATAAACATAAACTGGCCGTAAAAACTGAACATATTACAAGTTTTAAATAAAAAAAATCACAATGTCAAGGTTGCTTGGGAGGCGATCAGAAGGCGACTAACAGTTTTTGCAGCTTTCTTCAAAAGGTCGCGTTGTTGAGGCAATTATGATTTTTAGCATATCCGTGCGAGGTTCCGGTGAAATGAGTTCACGTGCCTAGAGCAATGTGTCACAATACTCACCTTTGACAATGCGGCTTTGAAAAGACCAATTGTGTTATGTTGAACAGGTTGAAATACATCCGCTTGGTTGAGTGTAAATATGCGTTTAAACTACGCACGCTGATAAATAATTCGGTTTGGTGGAATTTTCTCACTCAGGTCTTATTTTTAGAAAATATTATTGATAATTTAAACAAAATGTACATGCGTTATATACCTATGTACTCATTAGTCAAAAAATATACAAGTATTCCATATAGTTTCTCAAATCAATGACCAATATCGAAGCAATAGACACGCGGCTCAGGGGTTTTGTTTTATAATAGGTATGTAGTGATGCGCACACGAGATAAGCTTGTTAGATATCTCGTTAACTTACCCAAGAAGATGATTGCCTGTAAAAATCAGAATAAAAGTTAAACCATTTCCGAAGGGAGATTTTTGGTAGAAAATTGCGGTATTTAGTACCTACGGTAATTAAATATTTACCTTTATTGACAAAACTTACATTACTTTTGACATGGCTTGATTTATCTCCAACAGGAAATTGAGCTTATTGTCATCAAAAAGTAAATAAATATAACAAAACATTATTGCGGCTATGCATAATGATCGCTGATCAAATCTCGATACTCGGACGTGTAAACGGACTCGTATATAATAGAAAGAGACAGAGAAAGTCATATTGAGGGGCAAAATTCTTTTTCTTTACGTGACGAAAATATAGAATTACTAGCGACCCCCTCCGGCTTCGCACGGGTAGCTAAATAGAAAGATAAATTACTTAGCACTTTATTTGGACAAATAGAATATAATAACCATTCTTCATATTTTTTTTTTGTAGCAATTATTCTCATTGACCCCTCTGCGGGTAATGATTACGATTGTTTAAGGCAAGTACCTGGATGACCGAGCATAGCTCGGCAGTTTATGATTTTTTTAGGTACGAATTAGATGCGTTGATGAAGGGCTCCCAATAATAGTTTTTTCCACAACAGAACGAACTTGAAAAAAAAGAATAAATAATCGTAATTCGTATTCTAAGGTTATTGTAGCAGTTTTTCATTGCCTGAAAACACCGATAAAACGACGTTTACTAATAATGAAACCTAGCTACATCGATTTAAACAATTTCATGAGAATACTTATCTAAGAATAAATTTAATTAATATGCATTTGACCTTTATTATACATCTCAAAGGAAAATCGATAACTTCTATTTGGCAATTGTTCTTTGTTAATTATTCATGCTCATATTCAGACTTGCGTTTTGTAAATAAGAATATAAGTGTATACAGGCATACTATAATAGGTTTACTTTTATTATACTAATTTCTATAGTGTATGTGTAGGAATTATACAATATGAAAGAAACAAAATATTGGTTTATAAAATATCATGAATGTTCACAGTTGCTAGCTAAATTCTGTAGAAAAATTTCTAGAAATATCGTTGAGCTTAAGCAAGCATCTGTGTCTAGGTGCCAAAAACATATTTGCTCTGTAAGCAATCGTGTTGTATACGGTAAGCTGACTAGGTAGGTGTACCAATAATACTGGCAGGTACACTACATTTTTATTTCTAGCCTTAGGTCGATACAATATTTTTCTTATTACCAATTTGAAAATTCTTGAGTTTATCCCCTGTATGAATGGATTTTCAATAAAGAACAACACGACAGATTTTTAAGCTATTGCATAGCTTTTATAGCGGGCTTTGAGCGCGGCGACCGAATCAAGAAATTCCGTAACGAATATAAAAAACCTAACACTCCCACTCCACCTACCATGTATAGTTCTTGCAATTCACGAGCGCTGCCGGTCTTTGACTGTGTTTAGACGTGTACATGCACGGTGTGATAGTGTGCGTGCTTGGATGGAGCTGTTAGTCGCGAGCGCGCGCCCGCTTGGGTCACTTGTGCTTATAGCTCGGCCGAGCGTTCGCTTAACGTGTATGTATATGGTACGATTGTACGAAGCTCGCACGACGAGCCGATCTGCTCCGAAATCTGACGAATATGTAAGCAGCTGTTTGTGAGAAGATATCAAGTCTCAAACTTATGTTTCTTTTCCATTTACCATAAACCTAGTGTTTCAATGTAAAAATTCCTGAATAACCTACATGTATTGTAAGATAATGAAAATATTTTAAACGATATTAACTTCTCATTTATTCAATAAAAGAAAAAAAGTTGTTTTCTTATCGGTCACCACGCTCAAAAAGTGTAACTTGAATTAATATCAAAGAAAAAAAAATACTGCATAAATAAATAAATAATTGTAATTGCTTAAGTTGATAAAAAATGCTATGCAATAGCTTTACCGCGGCGGTCCCCGAGTGCCGCACGTTTAATTTTTTTTAATTATATGTGAATTATGTAACCGTTAACTGCTCACTAATTATGGAGCCTCTCTTTTAATAAATAGCTATTTATATCTCATTATTCTTTAATATCATACGTGCATAAAATGTAATGTATTAATTGCTGTCGAATTATGTTGAAACATACAGCGGATACAGCTGTCAGGCTAGTTTTAATTATACTTCCACTTATCGGTATCACTATTTCTTAGTTTGAACAATACAAATTCAATACATTTCTAAAGTTTAACACGTAATTAAACAATTTTGAACTGAACAATGAATAATAACAATATAATAATAATGATAACAATATAAATTAGAGGAGACACCGGCCAAAATTAATGCAAAGAGAATCAAATACATTCATTACTCAATTCAAATAAAATTCCTTCCAAGCTATAGTTTTGGATAGAGATGCCTACAGTTCAGTTCAGGTGACTAACGTTCGTGTTAACCATTTGAATCGCGCAAAGGCTCTTGAAAATTTGTCACAAACAGTGACCATTGGAGTGTCGAGAGCATCCAGCGTAGCTGAACTGCACACCCGCCGCGTAAAGCGACAAGCAACGATCAAATGGAATGTACTTTGTAAATATGTACATATATCAAAGTGAAATGGACCAACGCTGTGCACTGTTAAAATTAACAGATAATCTTGAGTGGAGGTCCTTTATGCACACGTACACACTAAATAAAAATATATACCTGCACGTAAAAAATATGTATTCGCATGGCTTACTGGCGGCATATAAGATTGTAATGTTCTATTTAACTAAGCTAGGTATTTATGCAGAAGGGAACATATAAAGTACCAGCAAGAAACTAATATAAAATTCAACAACATATTGGCAGGTATTGATTATAAAGTTTTTGTTGAACTAATGAACTGTGTCTTTAACGATAAATTTATTTTTTCTGATTGCGTACAAGAAGATGATTATAGCGAATATTCTTAGAAGCGCCACATTTTATAACTACAATAACATAGCGGAACAGATTACTAAGCAGTATAAGTGAACTTGCGCTATGCTGTGCATTAACTATACAGTACAAGTGTTTCTAGATAAACCATTTTCTAAAACGGTTACCCAGCAAACTTCATGTACCTGTTCGAGTACATGTACCCCATAGCGAATTTCAGCGACTGTGATCCCGGCGGCTTGTATCAAAAACGGGATAGATCGGGCGTCGATTGTGGTTAAAAACTGTACGGGAATTAAACGGAGGTGCGCCGCCAGGACACGGCGTTAATAGCTCCGACCAATTATTACGCCGATGTCACCCTTAGTTCACTATGAATCGACGTACGGCTTTTTTAGTCGGCCGACTGAAAAACCCTCCAATATTTTCGGATCTATCTATCCCGTTATTAAAACGAAATCCTGGACGGGCGTTTACGCGGCCGCGTGTGCGTTCAGAAATATTGGATTTCAAATTGAGGTGGTGTGACTCGAAAAGAACAAAAGTCGCCGAACACCCGTTCAAAAGGTACCTACTACTAACTATTAGTGACATGCGAACTCGATATACCATTTCATATTTTTAAATATGAATAATTTCCAATATCGTTCACTTTTTATATCATTACTATACTTATACTTTACATCATACTTACTACTATCTACTACATCATACTTACATACTATCATTACTATACTTATACTTTATACTTAAATTGTAGTAAAAGTCATTGAAACTGGAGTGCATGTATGAAAAGAGCGCCGAATGTAAAAGAAGCACGTCTGTGAGGGTAGAGATAGGCGGCGCTCGGGGTCTTCCGCCTTCCCAATTAAAGACCTAGTATGATATAATATATGATGATATAATAATAATAATAAAATAATGTCATCAAACCAGGTGTTATGAGGTAGGCAGAGAGATTGTTTACCTATTACGAAATATGAATAATATTGTGGTCAGTTGAATTTGCTAACACTTTATTACATCATGAATATGCGTACTATGACACTCAAAATGTTATAATACTATTTTGAGTAATATTTGATAAACATTATTTCCTAGTGTATGTGTAAATATGTATGTAAATACCTATGTTTGCAGTATGTTGAAATTTACATCCGGTTCGTGTATTATTTCGATTGTTGACTGCAATACACTTGCTATATTGCTAAATTTCTAATCACCAAGTCGACTATGTGCGCAGCTGCCATCAGTTTGTACGATATTTACTGAACTGTAGATAATCAAATAAATCATGATAATAAATAGTGAATGTTTGGCTTTCTCTTAATGTCCAATGTAAAAGAAAAAGACAACCTATCGAAACCTAAAGACAGCATATCGTATTTTCACCAGCTCATACGAAGTTCTATAAAGAGTGAAATCATATTTAATTATTCTAAATGGGCGATGATATTCCTGATAAAAGTTAACCATCACTTCTACTTTCAGGAAAAATATTAAGTTAAAGTTAAAATTTTGTTACTTATGTATATAAAACTAGATTATTACAACTCCTATAATATTTCAAGAATAAATTATAGTTTAAAAAACTAAAAACTACGCTTTTATAATAAAAAATAATTCTTATTGTAAGAATAAAATTATTGACGATAATTAATGTAACTGTCTTAAAAGCGTGTACGGTCATCGGTTCTTGATAATTGTTCAAAATTTTGAATTAAGCTGACCGTTCAAAGTGGGTAAATATCGAGTCCGAAGATTCCGTTACAGAACCATATGCATACGTTCAGGTCCAGCTGGTAAAACTGAGATAATTGGTATTTTATTATTCATATATATGTTTTAAATCGGTGATGACATTCTGAAACAGTAAACGTATGCCTAAGAAACCGAAAATGAATTATTTTACAAATCAAAATAGGTATAGATATTTTATGCCTATTTCATTTATTGTAAATATTCCATTTGCTGTAGACGACTATACAGTACGTAATGAAGCTCAGTTAGTGCAATAATAAATCACCTTCATAAGTTTACGCATTATTAGCATTCGGCGTATACACGAATATTTGCTTTGTTATGTACCTAGTAAAAGTATGATTAAACAGTTATCCCGAGTGCAATCCGAACGTTCCCTTGCTTGCAGTAATATGAACTATGATGTTTCTATTAAACTTTGCCGAAAATTTAACATTACTCTGTTGAGTTTAATGATAGATTGTTTTTCCAAACACTGTAAATTTTTTTTTCTATTATTTTGACTTAAGTTTTACTTACTCTTTTACTAGGAAATTATTGTTACGGTCACTTTTTTCCCTGAGGTCTTGAAATTATTATACATGTAGTATTCGTATATATAGTATATGTATGTACATATGTATACGAAACGTAAAATTCAGAAGGATACCGTCTCTGAATTGCCTACAATAATTATCTCTTATTATCTGCACTACGTATTTTATCACTGTAGTTGCTACAAAGTGTGAAATAATCATTAGCCATTTCCTTTTCAATCTTTCCCTAATATTTATGTGCCTATATAAAGGAAAATTACATACCTCGTAGTGCTTTAAAGAGATTCTATTATCCGAGTGTTTATTCCATGTCTCGTGGAGACGTTCAACAAACGGACGTGCAATAAACGGG
>DWMG01000894.1:0-17053 GCA_018244855.1 Elbella merops
GGTTGGAGATCGCAGGGCACGGCTTTTCGCACCGCCGACGCTGCTGCCCGTCGGCGGCCAGGGCATTTAGCTGTGCCGGTTTAGGCTGCGCTATACCGCAATCAGCCGGTCGCTAGAGCCTCGTCTGTTATAGCACGGTGTACCACGTGCAGGTGAGGTTAGCCTGGGCTTCTAAAATGGGAGTTGGAATCCCTTCATAAATATATTTTTTTCTTCAAGAAGTTCATTTTTGTGCCGCGAGAGTGCGCTGCACGCGAAACTAATACAATACATTATATAACTAATACAATAAATTAATACAATACATGTATAACATTATAGATTTAATGCTGTTCCCATAAATATCGTTCATTTGTATAGCAATTAGGTTATGGTATTTTCTTTAACTATTTTACTATCAAACATACATTCAAAATGTAATTAAGGGGTCATTCTGGTTTAGACGATTTAAAAATAAACTGTTTTATGATTTTTAATGAAGAAAAAACCATTAAAGATACTGATATAACGTTTATTGATATAGGAAAATATATTATTATAAAACAAGAAAAAACGTCTGATCAAAGATTATGAAGACTTGGTGGTGGGGACATCAAAACATAGCACCGCGAAACGTTTGTATCTCGTGGCGGGTCATATAATTGGAGAATTGGTCATCTGTAATGAAAAAACCAAAAAGATTTAGTATGAGTGTGGCTATAGCGCAAACTATAACCAAAAAGATTCATCGAAAAAAAGCAATGGCAGTGAAAAACGGGTTATTTTTCGCTATTCTTGACTAGAAAAAAGGAAAAAGTTAGTTGTATTTCGTGATATTCCTATACATATGCCGAATACGCGGTGAACGTTTCATAAGGATCCATTCAATGGTTTCGGAAAAATCTTGCCCGCCGACTGTAAAAAGTAGTTTTGAGAAAAACGCCCTTAAAGTTTTCGCAACGAAAAAGTCTTACCTGATGTAAATATACGATTTCTGTACCATACAGAATGCCTTCAGCCCTTTCAAAATCCTCATTATCTTCCATCCTGGACCTTTTCTGCATAGTCCTGGCTTTCTTACACATTGTGGAACTACGCCTATTTGCTAATCTAATACGGTTGTGATCGCGGCTCGCAGCGAAATCGATGGCGGTTGGGCAGAGTTTAATGCCTAATATTTCCATCGTTTTTAAGATAGGATTAAATCCTTCGTTGAATATAATAAAATAAAAAGACATATATGAATATGCTGGCTGCTTTTTGACAGGCAAGTTTAACGTTTTTTCCATTAAACACGTGTTTTGGCGCCATATTCCAAACACAATTGTTAAAGCTTTCGTTGTTATTTTGCGTATGTCCGTCCGCCTAAACATCTTTCAAGCAGCTCCGTCTTTGTCAAATGTTCGTAAATCGGTTTTAAAATGTTTGAACGGAGGATGTTTATAAGCATCAACAGTGTTAGCTGCTTCAGCTTGGAGGTCTCTGCGCCAATTGGCCGAGCAGTGTGGTTGCTGTGGAATTGTGTCAGTTGAAATTTTATGATGAAATCGCGCCCAAATTTCGTCCCGCATATTATCAATCGAAACTTTATTTCTTCGTACAGCTAATCAGTCCTTTGATAATTCTTTCATTAAAGGCATTTATTATGGTGGTATTTATTAGTATCAAAAAATGCAAAAAAAAAACGCTTTTTTGAAAGTTGTAAATCAGAATGACCCCTTAAGCTGCCTATCCCTGCCTGGCCTGCAGGCTATCCACTGTTGGTCGATCTATAACCATACCATAAGGAATATCCACTGTTGGTCGGTCCATAAACACAGATAAGGAATATCTACTGTTGGTAGGTCATAACCACACAAGGAATATCCACTGTTGGTCGGTCCATAAACACACATAAGGAAAATGAAAAGGTGAGAAATATATTAATGTAACATTTTTATGCCCTTAAAGTATATATTCATGTCTTCCTAAAGCTCCAAAGTATATTTAGGGAATAAAAAGGTCGCCTATCTTGTACTAAGTTCACTTCTAAATTGTTGCATTTTTGTGCTCTCGACATAAATGTGTATATATAATATTCCATTCGAATTACATTCATTGTTATGTATTGTACATATACAAACAAATAGATTAATGGAATATTGTAAGATATAAGAATACATATTATGGTTTAAGCAAACGTGTGTCAGTTGGTAATCAATTACAATAAGTGTGTGGGTGTGTACGAGTATGTACGTAACGTTCTACGATATTGTATCAAATGCATAGATTTGAAATTGATATCAGATAAATGGGTCGTACATTATAAATTCCGATGTGACTAATTCTTAGATATAAGACGATATGAATATATTATGTGACGTTTACTATAACTTGTATTAAAATATATCAAATATGTCCTTGTTTTATTGTGCTTACCCCTAATACGACTGTCACAGTAGTACTGTTACTGTCGTTATTTCCAAGTATTTACTTTTTACTAAGATAATTGATATAATTGTTGCAGGAGGATACATTGTGAATATTATTAATCCGATTAAAGTATATAACATGTAACATAAATTCAGTTAGGTGTGTGGTTTATTAAGACTAGTAAGAGGCGTGTTGCTACTCCTGAGAACTGAGAAAGTCATCTCTGCTATACACGTGGGCTGACTCAATTATTGTCCAAACTGTTTTAACAACAATGGTTTTAAGTTAGAAGTTGGTGTGACAGCGATGCATCTCTGGGCAAACTGCATCCCTACTGTACCACACCACATAGTACCACATAGTAATAATACAGCCTGCTACATTAGCCAAGTACAAGCTCGCAGGCTTCACACGGCCCACAGAACACAATGAACAATTTTAGAATAAGTATTTGGTTTCTTCGCGATATTTTCCTTCATGGTGGGAATATTCTTAAGTATTTCTCAAAAAGCCTCGGGACGTGAACTCAAATTATATTTTTATTCTCTAACAATCAAGTGGAATAATTTTATTCAAAGTGTTATAAAGTATAGATCCGTTTATACTTGAGTAAACATAAGAATCCATTACCCACTTAATCACGGTCTCGTTTTGTTTTATTATCACTGGTGGTGTAAACACATTTCTGAAGACATTTTTTATGATTTGTGTTTTTGATATAAAAAATGCCACTACTTCATATCCAGACACATGCACGCGCCGTGGTCTCCTAAACAAGGATTCTTAATTGATTTATGCCGCGTCGAACTATCGCCCGATTTTAATATTCAAGTGTCGATTGAAGCGAAATCGTCCTGAATAGTTTCGCTTGTGCCTATAAAACTAATCAGTACATAATTCAGCCTACATATAAGTATACATCCGTTAATATACCTCCGATATACCATAACTTAGTATGTCTCGATGTTATTTAATTTAAACGATTCGGACATAAACCAATAACAACTTCTATTAACTTTTAAACCACGTTTCTCGCCTTAGCTAGGCATTTTTCTACAAAGTAAATACTATAGTTTTGGAGGTGAGATTTTTATGATGGAATTCTATCAGGCAACATATAGGTAGGTACAAGTTGCCTGATAGAATACTAGACGACATACATGTATACTTACGTACGTATAATATCTCGTCTAGTGGCTAAGATTTTAATCTTGCATTTCAACGGTGTTGGTTTCAAATATTTGCTAGTACCTACCTATATACTTTACAAAATTATGTGCATTTTAAAAGTAGATATTAAATAGTCGTATTAGTGAAGAAAGATATTGTAAAAAACAACACACCGTAGATTTCTCCATAATGTTCCTTGACGAAGATGTGCCAATGTACTTACACTTCACTCTTCTCGTTACTAACGGCCTTAAGCCTTTTCATTGTTATGAGAGCGGTGTCCAACAGTGGAACGTAAAGAAGGTTGATGATAATGTCGGTAATAAACCCAATGTACATGCTCCCCGTGTCGGGCAAAGTATTATTAGATTTTTCTAAATTTCCCAGTAGCAGTTGAGAAGTATAAATTTTGAGGTTATGTGAAAAAATTGCGAATACAAGAGTTGTTAATGTCTTTATTACCTACAACTTTCTTTCTCTTTAAAACCTTTTAACTTTGAAATTTCATAGGACTTGTAGTTTTGCCGAAAATTGCGATAAACCGTTTTTTACCCTTAAAAACTCACCCCCATCCCCCTCCCGACCTCAGATCGCTCGTAAATTATTTTTCGTTTTATTTTTGTTACATTTTCTTCTTTTTCCAATGGGTTTCATCCTGTTCCTATTTTTTTGTCTCAAAGTTATCGACCCTGGACTAATAGGTCTAAGCTATGGATGCTCCAAAGCTCGACACCCGGGCATTATATAAAGGAAAGTGACGCTGACGAACAAGAGCATTGCGTTCGCATTCCTTACGTAATAGGGGACACATTTCATTTGCATTATTCATTCGGATCACATGCCGAGTGAAAGATGTCCGCTAAACGGATGTGTCGTCCGTGATACGGTTTTCGATGTCGCTCGTGTACCATAGCTACATCGCATCGGCCCGGTGCGGGACCAACAGCTGCTGATTTCGGTCTACTCTTTATGGTTTCAAATTATTCTATTCGTACAAATATTTAGCTTCAACCGATTTATGATTAGATTCAAATAGGATTATCTGTTTCTTGGGTATCTTAAAAACCTTAAACAGTCAGAGAACTCACCTGATTGATCTTAGACGTTTAAGTATTCCGCAATAATGTTTGTTACACAGAAAAAGTTGCATGCATTTTAGGTACAAGATTTTATCTACACTAATATTCCTTATTAATTTATTTGAATACTTTTATGGTTATTCCAATGCCAAGAAATCACTTAGAACGGATGTATCAATTAAAATTTTTGATGTATATTTTGGAAAACAACTAGAATCTAAGGTCTCATTACTTAACCTTTTATTAATAAATTACAACTACTTAGCAGGATCTGGAACGTATATCTAAGTATTAGGTCCTTACATATGAAATTAGCGTTTAAGGAAATGAAACAAAAAAATTATATATATAAGAAATAATATTTAATCAATCGAAATATGTACCATTACTATCTATGCACTTTCGCCATTTCATTATTAGTTCATTGATTCCTTTGCTGAAAAAATTGTGGGAGCGACAATCAATAAATTCTTTGAAGGCGATTTGGACTACCTCATCGGAGTCGGAGTTTTTCCCTAGTAAGAAATTGTCCAAATGGTGAAAATAATGGTACTCTGTTGGAGCAAGGTCCGGGTAGTATGGTGGGTGTAGGAGACATTCAAACCGCAGCTCCTCCAATTTAGCAATCGTGTCTTGAAGTAGCCTAGCGTTGTCGTTGGCTGGAGCAATTGACAAGTCTCGGTTGTTTAGCGGCTAGCTTTAAATCATGATTTCCAATTGTTGACAGTACACTTCTGCAGTAATCGTCTGACCAGGTGGTAGTTTGGCCAAGTTTGAATGGTAGTATGAAGGCAAAAGAATAAAAAATTCTGTTAGACCGTTAACTGTATTTGATAAAGTTGACCTCTTTATACTATTACAGAGTTAAAGAAGTAATTGGTAACAAGGAAACAATAGATAAAGACGATCTAAAAAATCTTATATATATAGAAGCAGTTATAAAGGAAGCCTTGAGGCTGTATCCGATTGGACCAGTGTTAGGTCGATACGTCGATAAAGATATTCAGCTAAGTAAGTATTGTATTAGCATTTTTTGTTTAAGGGAAGAACGGATAGCGATAAAAATTAGATTTTTTTAAAAGTAATGTTCGTAAGAACGTAACATCACGCGCATAATCCTCGAACGGGTAGGCAGAGGAGTGTGGTTCACCCCCACATTTCGCCCGTTCTGTTTATGTCGCATGGAATAGGTGGTGAGCCTATTGCAATACACCGGGCGCAGACCCAGACTCCGAGTCACTCCTAGAAATTCTAAATTAGAAAAATCCAGTAGTACCCGATCCCGTATTTGAACCCAAGATTTCCCGATTGGCAGTCCCGTTTGCAACCGCTCGAGCAACGAGGCAGTCATAATATAATATTCTTAATTTAAATTCATACAAGATTACATATAGGAGTACAGTAGTCATAGAATAATTATTATTTCAAACTTTAAGCACTGTTTTTTGAATGATAGTGTTTTTGAGATGTTACACTCTAATCGCAAATGAGCGATATGTTGTTAGTTGTGTGAAAGATTTTGTGCCTGTGTGTGTACACGGTCTGCGTCTGTATGTTTGCACAATACATGTTGGAATGCGCCAGTGCGACGTAGTCAAATAGTAAATTAAACTCTTCAGGCAACGGTGTGAAGATATCGGAAGGGAGTTCCGTTGTTATTCACGTGTGGAGCTTGAATCGGAATCCTGTTCACTGGGGCCATGATGCCGACGAGTTTAGACCTGAAAGATGGCTCACACCAGAACCTTGCCCAGAGCGTCCGACAGCGTTTGCTACGTTTGCTCCTGGGAAGAGAACATGCATAGGTATATTTTTTTATTTTATTTATTTAGACACATCGACAGCATCACACACAAACATTTACAAATAACTTACTCTAGACAAGATTTGGTGTGCATGCCAATTATGAATGAGTACATCATGATGTGGTTGTTATTATAAGTTATATTATATGATAAACAAAGGAAAAAAAAGAATAAAAAAAATTTACTGGAATGGATAACAAATTTAAAAGAAAAATGATAAGAAATTGAATAATAAAAAAAAAGAAAAATAAGTGTAACAAATTGTACCAAAAAAAGGACGATACAAAACAGGCATATGATGTATTCGAACT
This sequence comes from Elbella merops, assembly GCA_018244855.1. NCBI lineage: Eukaryota > Metazoa > Arthropoda > Insecta > Lepidoptera > Hesperiidae > Elbella > Elbella merops. The sequence continues at coordinate 6,757 of DWMG01000894.1, forward strand.
ATTTTTCAATTTATCGCAGGCTACAAATATGTTTAGTCAATGTAATCTATTATAAATCCATCCATCCATTCATCCATCTATCCATCTATTCTAAATGTTTTATAAACGCCACGTAAGCATCGTGTCTAGTTAACGCATTCACGACGGTGGCTGCAAAACAATATTCGCACTTACGTAGCTGGACCAATGGTAATGTTTAATGTTTTGTTACAGGAAAAGCGTATGCAATGAATTTGATGAAGATCATGCTGGCCAAGATATTGCTCACTTTTCATATAACAGCAGACCTTACAAACCTTCGGTTAATGTTTGATGTTATGTTAAAACCGTGTGCTGGATACTCGATGAAGCTTTGCAAAAGGATTTAATATTTATCTAAATTACGTATCTGATATATTTTCCAAAATTAATAGATATGTTTGCAAGCCCACGTGTGGAGCCTCCACATGCGGGCATAATTGTATTGTAGGTGGTGATTCTAACTATAGATGGGCGGGTAGTATGAGCACGTCGGTAGTGTTGGATACCCGAGTGCGGTGGTGGTACGAAAGTTATAGATTGGAACTGGCGGGGCGGAGTCTGTCTTTTGAAAATAAAATTAATGGACCTACATAAAATTGTTAAAATCATTATTTATTCATTATACTTACAAATTAATTTATTCAGTGTTCTCTTGTTCCTGCAATATTTTGTTAATATTGATTATAGATCACAAATTCGAAAAAACGAGATCAAGGATGTCATCTTACTTCATTTTAAAAATATCCCTAGTCTGCGAAATTATTAGATTAGTAACATTCTGATTAAGATAACATTAAAAAAATATAATATCAAAATTTACGCCACATCTGGACTACTCGTATAATTCGAAATACGTAGGTTGCTCCATAAGTTTTGCAAAAAATACGTTATTTATTTTGATTTTTCAAAATACTTGACATTACAATCTATACGCTTTTGCATGCGAGTTACATAAGCTGCAGACGGGGGATGCAGAGTTAGAAATTAAAGTCAAAGCAAATGCTGCAATTACTTTCACTATATTAAAAAAACTATTAACTTATTAATGTACTATTACGTTCAAGTTTGAATCGCAATTACAATTTGGCCGATAACTTGCTGCGATATGTAACATCTCCCTCCTGAAGACAAGCAACTATTGGCGAACTTTAGACGACATAGTTGCTGAAATAGCTTCATGGTTAACTTTTATGAGTTTTGGGTCAAGTTCTTGGTTGGTAACCTTTGCATGGACTTCTTCGGTTGAAGTGGCTGAGGCATTATTATTAGCTTGCAGCTTCTTCTTCTTGACAATTCTTCGACTTAGGATTATAACTCCAAGAACAGTAGCAACAACTACAATTGTATAGATAGGTATTGTAGTGTGGTAGACGGTAAGATCGGACATTGGCTCAATTTTTATCGGCGATTCGAGTGCTATCTTCGTATTGACATCGTGAAGATTTTCAAGGTTGATGGAGTTGAGTTTAATCGGAGTTATTTCATCATTATGGTTATTCTTTAGAAGTGGCAACTCGGTAATCTTTAAGGCTCTTCCTTTTACATGGTCATGGCTATTTGTAATGGTAAATCCAGGTGCAGAAAGATAGCAGTTGTAAGGAATTACAGCTAGAAAACTTCCATTCGGGGTCTTATATTGTTCTTCTCCACAAGATATTTTGACTTTGGTTGGTACGGGAAAGCTTATAGTGTAATGTCTATCGTCGAGTTGTTCAAGAGCTTCTCTGGTTAAAATTACTGGTGTGAGGTAGCAAGTTGGATGAAGTTCCTGCTTGGTAATTAGTTGATTCACGCAGTTCGGATGATGAGGACAGATATGATTGTGCTTGTTTCCACAGAGATACCATGAATTGGTCTTCGGACATTCTGTCTCAATGTACAAAGAATCAGTGCTATGAATGGCTACATATGGATGAACAGGTATAAGGGCTGCGTGGTTTTTATTCGGAACTTGTAAAAATCGTAGGTTATAGGCAAAACTAGAGGAATTTTGAAAACTACTACCATTTTATTATCTACGTAAAAGTACTTACCCTAATTTTATCGTATCGTAATATTCTCTTAGCTCAATATCAAGAATTTCTTCCTTTGCATATATCGTCTTTAAACTATCTAACATTTTCCTCAGAAAATCTAAACTTATGATGGAATGGGGAGTGTTCGATGCACATATAAATGCAAGATTAATTTCTAATTGATTAATTTTTTCGTAAAGACTTTCTATATTATCACTTAACATTAATAAGTACTCAACTAGACGGGAATATTTTTCTACGTTTATACCTTTCTTATTAACTATCCTATCTATAGCTTCAATATTTTTTTTTGCTTTTCAACTACTCTATCAAGTAAATTCGAATGCCGAGACGAGAGATTCTTTCGATAAACTCATATGATTGTTAAATTCTAATTCTATTTTTCTTTCATTATCCTATAAAATTTTAATAGCCTGATTGTATTTTAAAGCGTCAGTGTAATCCAGATTTCTAGAAATACTTTTGATTATAGAACCCAATCCGTCAATGAGTCCTCTCTTGTTTCGTATCGGTTCAAAGCTTTCTAATTTATTGGATATTTTTTGTATTTTTAAGTTCAAAAATGATATATGTGGATCATAAAAAGATAAAGTGTTATTATCTATTTGATTTTCAAGGTCTAGCAACTTTACCTGGAAAGATTTTATTTGTGTTTGAACGTCTGCAAGATCGATATTTTGTAAAAAGGAATGAAAATGGGATATTACTTTAGCTGGTCCTAGTTTGAACGGAAGTAACCCTGGTCCGTCTTGTAATGAGTCAATCATTAGATCTTGTCCTTGAATCAGTTGAAGTAGTGGGAAGATTGGCACTGGTATCTTGTAACAATATGCGATTTTTAGGAACTCTTTTCAACCGGTACTTAGCAACTGGACCTCAATTTCGTTTGGTGTATATATGAATAAGCAAATCTAATACATTGTCTGCATTAAATGGTGGTGCTAATTTCTGTCCACTGGCCGTTGGATTACGTATAAAGATTTGCTGACCAGTAGAAAATTCTTGTTCAGGTTCACGATTTCTATTTCTATTCTCAATTAGTTGGGTTCGTTCGTTTAGGGAGGATTTACTAATTAAATCAAATACTAGTTTCATGCGACCATTGTGATCTTGTAAGTATTGTTGTGTTAAATGTTGAGTCAAGTCGGTGTCTACAGGATCTCGAGGATCATGGCCTATAATTAATTCTAATGGACGGCACTGGGTAAAACTGTGAATTGAACTATTGTAACTTAAATTGACGTAAGGCATAAGAGTTTTCACATTATCTTTCGGATGTTCCAGTTTTAATATTCTCAAATGTTCCAATATAGTCGAGTGAAAACGTTCGACTATGCCGTTCTCATTGGGCGTATGTGCAAGGATCTTATGGTGCTGTGTTTTATGGACTCTCATAAATTCAAGAAATATTTGATTACAAAATTCTGGTTCCTGATCTGTTACTATAGTCAAGCGCACGCCATGATGAGTGAAAAACTGAAGTAGAGCTTGAACTACACTTAATGCTGTTCCATCTCTTAATAATTCGGTTGAGCATATTTGGAGAACGCATCAACGGCAGTCAGGTATTTTTCGTTCTGTACTGTAAAAACATCGATATGAAGAATTTCAAAAGGCTTGGTAGGCGGTGGTACAACATGAAATTTTTGTTTAATGGGATTACGATCGTATTTGGCTTGGCCGCAGATGCTACTTTCATGAATATACTTTGCAATTTGATCTTTCATTCTAGGCCAATAATACCTTCGATATAGAGCCAAATACGTTTCATTAATTCCACGGTGGTTAGTTTTACCACAATGATAATTCTTTATTAGTACCTGTTGCTGTAAATATTCTATGACATTTTCTACCTCAGACTTTGTAAACACTAAATTCATGGCAGAACTTTTGAATTGTCTTTGAATAATAGGAATAATTTTGTACATAGCTAATGGTGGTTGAACAAATAAACCTGTTTTAATTTTTGGATTGACGAAATCTTTTATAAGATTAATTACATCCGTCTCAAGAGAAGTTTCTGATAAATGAATTGTAGTTTTTGTGTGAGTTTCAAAAGGTTTAGTAATGGTCGGGTTTTTCTTTTGACTATTAACTATCACAAAACAAATCTGGTTAGTAAAACAATTAAGGGGAATGTCACTTATGGGAATTTCTAAAATGGGGTTTTCTTGACTAGTATGTATTGTACGACAGGAACTAGCTGTTAAAGTAGAACTAGGGTTATCTGTAAGAGTAGAACTAGAGTTAGCTGTAAGAGTAGAACTAGAGTTAGCTGTAAGAGTAGAACTAGAGTTAGCTGTAAGAGTAGAAGAACGAGAAAGGCACCTTATAGATGGATTCACTGCAAGAGAATTTATGTCGTCGTTCACGGATCTGGATTAATCTGCAATCTCCAGATTAATCTTAAAAAGCATCGGCATTAGTATTAAATTTTCCTGGTTTATAAACTACTGTAAAATTATATTCACTGAGCTTCAATCTCCATCGAGTTAAGCGAGAACTGGGCTCTTTTATCATAATTATAAATCAGTAACTATTTTGAAGGTGCGACCAAATAAATAAGGACGAAAGTATTTAGTGGCCCATACAATGGCCAACAGCTCTTTCTCTATAGTGCTGTAATTAATTTCGCTCGTATTCAAAGTTCGTGACGCATATGCAATAGGTTTATCAGACCCAAGGGGTCCTTGAGATAATATGGCACCACTAGCTAGATTTGATGCATCGGTAGTTAAAATGAATTCTTTGGTAAAATCGGGATATTGCAGTATGGGATCGTTCATTAGTAATATTTTACAGGTTTCAAAGCAGTTAACATAATTTGGATCATCACATTTAATTTTACCCTTCTTCAAGCATTGTGTCATAGGTTTTGTAATACGTGCGAAATTAGGAATAAATTTTCGATAATATCCTAATAAACCTAGAAAGCGTTTTATTTCAGTGGAAGTTTTTGGAATTGGAAATTTCTGAATGGCAGTGATTTTTTCAGAATTCGGTTTGATACCATCCTTGCTGATAATGTGTCCTAAATAAACAGTTTCTAATTTCATGAACTCTGATTTGTCAAGTTGTATTTTCAGATTAGAATCGCGTAGTCTTTCAAATACCTTTCCTAAATTAACAATATGTTCCTGAAGGGAAACACTATTGACGATGATATCATCAAGATACACTAAACAGATTCGATTCTGAAGCTCCTTAAGTACATCATCCATCACTCTTTGGAAAGTTGATGGAGCGTTCTTAAGGCCCATCGGCATACGCAAAAACTTAAAATGACCGTGCTCTATGCTAAATGCAGTTTTCGGTATATATTCTGGTTCCATCTCAATTTGGTAAAGTCCATTCGCAAGGTCTAACGTGGAAATATAGTGACACTTACCGAGTTTGTCTAGGACGTCTGAGATGTTAGGAATATGATATTTATCATCGATGGTCTTTATATTAAGTTTCCTAAAATCTACCACTAACCGCCACTTTGGTTTACCTGATGCGTCCTGTTTTTTGGGAACTACCCAGATGGGGGAGCTCCATGCAGATTCTGAGGGCCGAATAATATTTTGCTGTAACATTTTAGTTATCTGATCTTTAACCTCTTGCCGATTTATGTATGGGTATCTATAGCTCTTTGTATAAACTGGAACCTCATCTGTAGTGCGAATTTTATGTTTAGTTTTATTGCTAAAGGTGAGGGGCTCACTATCTATATAAAAAATGTCGGCGTATTGAGAACATATTTTTTCTAAATTTGCGCGTTTTTCAGAATTTAAATGATCAGTCCTTCCTTAACCGAAAGAGAACTTCATCAATGCGCGACCTTGAGATTTCAAGTGGTTGAGTATGCCTGCATTCTAAATTAAATAATTCGGCACAAACTGGGCGATCCATTGAAAAAACTATATCATTATTAGTGGGATTAAATACTTCTACATAACCGCGATTGTTATTAATGTCAGTTAAGCACTCTCGAATTATTATTTCGAATAATTATTTGAAATTATTTGCTTTGGTATCAACGCATCACCATTTTTAAAATTAATTGGAACCTTTAACAATTTTGTTGAATTAGCTGGTATTATCTCCTCAAATAAATTACAATTTTTAGAGTTATATAAGTGAATTGGATTAGTCGCATTACGAGTTATTAAAGTTTTATTTTTCAAGTTAATATTCGATTCCCATTGTTTTAATGAGTCATAACCTAGAAGTCCATCAAAATAATCGTGGAAATTGTAAATGAAAAGACGCATATCACCTTCCTCTTGAAACTCTGAAAATGTCGGCACTGTAATAGAATAATTATGCTGGCTTGTACCATGATAATTTGTTATCTCGAATGGTTCATAATGACATGAAATATGTGAATAAAATGTTTTAACTAGCTGAGGGCTTATAACGGATTGATTAGCCCCAGTATCAATAAGTAGTTTTAGCGGGGGATCTGAAATTACAATATATGGCAACATACGCTGAATCTGAAGGTTAATTTCTATCCTAAGGTTTTTGACATCGGGTCCTTTTGAAAATTTTTACCATCAGAAGAAGCTGAATAAGTGTCATCATGCTTCTCCTCTACCTGCTCCTCTACCTCATTATATTCCGGCACTTCAGTACAGAATGAATTATAATATTCGTCACCTGCATTGCAAGGATAACTATAATCGGAATACCCATAGTAGTCAAAAGGTTCTGTATTACCGTAAGGCCCTGATAGTGGTTCTCCGTAAAATTAATTAAAATTTATTTCTCTGCTTTTAAAATAGTTAGAGGGTGGTGGATTACCTTGTTTCAACCAATCATGACCACTCAGAGTTGCTAGTAGCGACTTTGAAATATAATGGCTTACTCCACTCATTGAGTGCACTTTATTATTGGTAGAAGAACCTTGAACATAATTTTGTTTCGGAAATCTAAGCACATTATCAGGTCTGTAATTTGGCGGAGGTGCGCTGAAAATTTGTAGTGAGGCCTCCACAGGGGGTTGTATGGGTACTGTGGTTGGTGTGATGTTAGTGGACGACTTTTACTGAGTAAGCTATATCTAGGTAATGGCATCGCAACTGTGTTCGCATGGTGTGCAAAAGGAAATGTAAATGATTGACTTTGATTGAAAGAAGTTATTTTTTTCTCGGGAATTTTATCATTTTTTTGTTGCAAGTCCATGGTATTTAATTCTTCCTGAACGAATTCTAATGCCTGCTCAATAGTTGATGGTCGCATGCACCGTATACGAAATCCCAACGGTTCTTTTAGTCCACGAACAAAGGATTGAAGGGTAAGCTTTTTATACAACGATCTCTTAGACGCGATTGTAGTTGCTACATCTTCATGTAAACTAATGTAAGTCATAATTGTAGAAAATAAATCTTGGCACTTGTCATAAAAGGTGACTGCGGGTCCCGTGACCTTGTTCAGAATGCCGTTCAGAAGCGCTAAATTACCTAATTCTTGTCCAGGTGTGGTACTCATATAAGTTTTCACTAATTCGTCACATAATTTAATAAATCTGGTTAGGACGTGACAATTTCCATCAAATTTTGGCAATAGCCTCAAGGCCTTGTAAATGTTATGTAGATTATCCATATTAGAATTAGAATTTCGCATATTTAAATTATTTAAATTTCGTCCAGAGTCTAATTCTTGATTCCTTTTAATTTTATCTAACCTAGGGGACGATTGCTTTGTATGAAAAATGTTGACTAAATTATTTAACACTGTACCACACTTATTCACTTAACACTAGCATCAATTTAAAAAAAAAAAATCTAATAATTTTTTTTTATACTAATTTAATAAACAAAGAAGGAAAATTACTATAGGTAATGTGAAAAGAGAGCCACAATAGTACGATTCTAAAGTACTCACATGCGCATCATGATATCTCTGCTGCTGTATCGAGGTCTAGATACTCCTCCTGGTCTGAAGCTTCGTAAGTTCGGGATGTCCTAATTTGGCCTAGCTATGACCCTAGCTTATGGACATCCTACCGACTGCGCCAGTTACATAAGCTGTAGACGGGGGATGCAGAGTTAGAAATTAAAGTCAAAAATGCTCCAATTACTTTCACTATATTAAAAAAACTATTAACTAATTAATGTACTATTACGTTCTAAGTTTGAATCGCAATTACAATTTTATGTAATTCTTATAACAAAAGACAGCAGGTGCGTCAAAAAACACTTTTGAAAATAGATCGTGTTACGAGTAGCTATGGTATCATTCGTTGAAGTTTACTGACGAGTCGTTGGATTTTAGAGCCGTTAACATTACTAATAGAAAAGAATACTAACATAATCTTATGAATTAAAATGTTTTTGTGTTAAAATTAAATATTAACTACTTTACCGATTAAATTAATGACATTATTTACATCCATGGCAATAGAGAATTTAAAATTTATTTGATAAAAGGCTCAAACTGCAAATCTGGAACGTTACCTTATTTTAGTGGTTCCGACCACAGCTCAATAAATGGCAACGAGAAGTAAGCGAAAGGTACTAACGTCACAACGTCAGCAGTACCGTTATCGTGACGTCATTCCATTAAATCACACCGCTTGGGGTTTTATAGTAGCGTTGATTTACTCGGGCAGGGAAATATGGATTATTCCTCACGATTCTAACTCATAGTGACTTTTATTAACTTCTGTACTCTTTGATACTTCGGTGTACTATATTGGATAGCTATACAATATATATACATATGTATGTACGTTTTATGCTCTACAAATGTGATAATTAAAAAAAAATGGCTTTATATAAAAGAGGTGTGGATATAGTTGAATGAAAAACACCTTTTTAGGCAAATAAAAAGAGACTAAATACGTTATAATCGTTCTATAAGCTGAAAAAAAAATCCTTCAAGTCAGGCAGCACATTGATAGCCCGGAACGCCCGCACGGAAGGACCGATAGTCGTTCATACACTGCGGCGGGTATTTCGCCGCATGGGTACGAGACTACGGGCCTCGAGGATCTCCTCTTTACCCGGGCAGTCTCGGGGGGTCAACCGCCCCCGATGACCTCACTCCTTCGTCAGACGGTGTTGTGTTCTGTAGTCGTCACTCGCCGACTATCTATTAATGCTAGACATTTCCGTCCAGTCCTATCTAGCTCTCCAGGAGCGAGTGGCCGTCAGGGGGAGGAGAGTGCAAGGGCGCGAGGCCCCTGAGGTGGGCATGGGGCCCATTGTCGGCTCGGCCGTATGTACATACGCCTCGCCAACCGGGCCACACACCCATGTTAAGCAGTGACGGTATATAACTAAAACATGACTTTCATTGAGTGTATATATACCTTATAATGAATAAAATAATTTGAATTTGAATTTGGATAGATGGGAACTTTAGCTAGGGTAAGCTGCCTGTTGAAATGGTAGAGCGTCGTTTCATTTTCGCCTACCCGGTCGACTCACGCCTCTCAGGTGGGTCCGCGGTGCTCTCTCATCTCCGCACTCAGCCTCTCCGCCGCAACATTCAAGTCACGCATGACCCGGGGAAACCGAGGTTGTGCCCAGATTCGTCGCAGCTCGTGCTTGTGTTTAACGGAGTTGGTCGCGTCGACTCTCTGCCGGAACGGTGGTGGTGGACGTCTCCAGTGCGGTTTTAACCGAGACCATAAAGGCCTGGACGGAGTCCTTCATACCGCCCGGGGTCGAGAGCGACCCAAGGAAATGTACGTTGGTCAACCGGGACCGAAAGAACTCCCCGTCCATCCTGCGACGAGATCTAGGGAATCCCACAAATTCGGCCCTTAGGCTAAGTGTGATCGGAATAGGGAGATGCAGTGTATCCAGATCGTACAACACCTCTAAATAAAGCGGACAAGGGAGACCCTTGTGAAGTACGATGTCCAGGTCATCGAGATGGTAGCGCTCGTCCGTGGGTACATAGGTGGGTGCTTCTGGCCCAAACACCTCATACCCTTTCTCCTCAGAGTCATCATAACAACCTGCGTCCTACTGGGGTAATGACTCTGGAACTTTAAACCGTATGTTTGGCGTTGAGGTCGCTAGCTAGTAAGGTCGCAGTGTCATACATGATGTTGGCTATGCGGGTGAAAGTTGGTATAAGGCGGACGGTAAGCTGCAAACAGCTGCAAATCCCTTTCCGCCATACTCACCACCACCCAGATGGAGCAGGTGGATGAGTACGTCGGGAGAGTCAAAACATCGTGCATCACATCGTGTCGGACCACCGTACCCCTTACCGATGGCGGGGTCCGAGAGCTCGTCGCG
>DWMG01000895.1:0-17050 GCA_018244855.1 Elbella merops
AATTTAAGGTCGCTCAGCGAGCTATGGAGAGGGCTATGCTCGGTGTTTCTCTGAAGGATCGAATCCGAAATGAGACGATCCGACAGAGAACCAAAGATATTAACATAGCCCGAAGGATTAGCAAGCCGAAGTGACAGTGAGCTGCTCACATCTGTCGATAACCGATAACCGTTGGAGTAGACGTGTTATGGAGTGGAGACCGCGTTTTGGAAAACGTAGCGTAGGACGCCCTCCTCCCAGGTAGAGTGACGATATACTCGTACACAAAGTAACTGGCAGCACTTGCATGCGACGAGCCGAAGGTTGAGCTCAGTTGTGTCCTATTGGAGAGGCTTATGTCCAGCTGTGAACGGAAAAAGACTGATAATTATGATGATGAACGTTAAGTACAGCAATTAATTATATAAAGTTTAAAAATATTTTTTTCTAATATCTACATAATTATCGAACCTATTTCATCAGTCAGGGTTTCATTTATCAGTTCATGTTTGATATCAGTTCATTGAATTTGAGGATGGCAAACATGAATTGGATAAGCGCTTGTGTAAAGAAGATAAAAATGCGAAGACGGAAGTCGAGAACATTCGAGAGGTAACACAGGAACAGCATCATGATATCACAAACACCGCGCGCCAATGACGTCATACGATAAGCCGTTTCCAGCGTTCTAAATTGGAATTCGAAATTTAAAATCACGTCACGACCTACTACATTATGAGATCTAAGTGTTCGAAATACAATCCTAACACAAAATTTATCTACTGAACTTATAGAATTAACAAGTTGAAATGCAACAGACAATTCACGTCCTTTGTGTAGCTAACAAGCGATATTACAAAGTTCTCAAAGGAATATGCTTTAGTGAATAGAGCACAGGTAACTTCCCAAAGATATAGATTAATGATCTTAGGTTAATCCAAGACACAAATGGTAATATTCCTTCGTATTCTGAACGAAGAACCGTATGCAACTGTGGAAAGATAAAAGTGTTAAAAGGGTTGACGATGGTGGTGATGATGATAACAATTACATTGAAAACAAAAGTGGTCAAAGCATCACATTCTTTATCATTGAATATTGATTGTTAGATCAGAAAACAATACCCAAAAACGTTCTGAATTCAATCTAAAATCAATGAGCTAGTTCACAAAGAGATATTTCTTATTGTTCTCATAATAACAAAGGATAGGAATAGATTTTCCCATCTTCCATGATTACTCGGCTGGCTCTCGATGGAATTATAAGTAGTTCAACTTTGAAAGCATTTATAGAAAAGTATTATTATTATGAATAAGTCTTTATTGTGTCATCGCAACCGATGTAATGTGGATATAACTAAACTATTTATAACTAATTTAATTATTTTGACTTAAGGTGACATTGCTCATTTAATTATGACTGATAATAATACAGCTAATTGTATTTCATCTTCAATTTAATTTTGACAGTCTTAACTATTTGCGTCCATAACGTTAAAACGATCATATTTTATTTTTATTAGCAATAAGACAATATCTTTGGATATGTTACTTGGAATATTTATTTTAATGACATACTTAGAATTATTAATTTTATTATCGATATTTTACTACCAGACTTTGACATTAACGCTATCATTCTGAGAGGAGACTCGTATTGACCAGTGGAAGGAGAAAAGAGTAGAAAATACATTTTACCGCCAAAAAGAGGGCTGTTTATGTTGAGTGATCACCGAAGTGTTTTAAACATTGCAATGTTACGCAAACGTGTCACCCACTCTAGTACTGAGTACTCAGTGGCATGCTGTTGGAGAGGCCTGTGTCCAGCAATGGACGGGAGTAGGGTGATAATGATGATGATAACGTAATTGCTCCAAAACCTGTCAATAATTTGATTTGGTTTGCTTATAATATCAAGCTCTTTAACAAGGCCATTTTTTATATAAAAGCCGTTCTCCCTTACATCCATTACAGGATTTCCGATCAATCAGACTCTGAAGAGTTAACTGTGTTCATCATTCAGATAACTGCCCAACCGGAAATCGAACCCAATGCGCGGTAGACTGGTATAGCCGCCGTTATATCAAATGGTCTGTAAATTTTTTGTATCCCCTGTAAAGCGCTATAATTCCATTTGATGAAATGCCCAACAAAATACCGACAGAGTATAGAATATCATCCCCAACCCTTTTATGTTTCCAGTATTTGGACATAAAAGTTCTCTCAGAATAGTAAAAGTTAATATCTGCGACGTTTAGTAAGGTTCATTAAAGTAATGGGTCTGTAAAATATAAATATGAGTCAATACATGTCAGTCAAAAAACACCCATATCCGAGGTAGAAATTTGCTATATTTTCAATTGTACGTATATAATTGTATGTACATCAGGCAGAATTCATAACTGTTTAACCAAGTAAATACAACCAAGTAGAAATACCACTACAAGGTAACGGTATTTCTAACGAAAACTATTAACGAACACGCGATGTGAGACCATAATATATGAATATTATAAAACGAAATAACTTTGTCTGTCTATAAGGTCTCTCTATGAAAACGATTAAGACGATTTCGTTAAAATTCAATGTAACGATAACTTAAATTTTTTTGAGAAACGATTAGAAAATTTAAATATTTTATAGACAAATGCAAAAATTGATGGATGCAGTCATTAAAGGAAACCAAGACTTCCCCATCTTTACCAAATTACCTTGCCTTGCTAAAAGCCTTGGCTGCCTCGTTGGTCGAAATGTTGCAAGCTTGTTGCAATCCCGGGTCGAGTACTATTGGATTTTTCTAGTTTAGTATTTCTAGTAGTGACTTGGAGTCTGGATTTGTGGCCGGTCTATGGCAATAGGCTCACCATCTATTGCATGCGACGTAAACGTAACTGGTGAAACATGTGACTATACTACACTCTTCTACCTACCCTTTCGAGGATTACCGGCATGATGTTACCGTACACGATACTTTTTTCCTACCCGACAAGAGATATAACATGATAATAAAGCGTTCTTTTTAATCAATTCATAAAATACCGAAAAAACAAATGAAATATTAAATCGAAGTGAAAGTATTAAAGTTTTCGAGCGAACCTAGTCACAGCAACAAGTACTGGAAGATTTATTAATAATACTAGGCGGCGTAGCGACGTCCGCAGAGCGGGGTGAACGTAAACTGAGGTCATATTTTATATACATTGAGGTTCAATACTAGCTGGTCTAAATATATGTAACAATTGTTAGCTCTTAATCCATCAATATTAATTGGTAAAAATACCCTATGAAATACAAATATTAGTAATATTAGTCGATCTAAGTTGATTGCTTTGTCGGTCGCGTGCTTTAAAGTGCGATTGCTGATCGAGAAGTCCTGGATTAGATTCCCGTATCGGACAAAGCATTAGTGGGCTTTTATAATTTGAAATTCTCAGTAATAACTCAGACTGTATTTGTGCTCGGCTAAGCTCAATCCCTTTTCCACGAGACGCACAATATTACTTAAATGGTGACAAATGAAAGTTATGCACTCCTCTGCTTAGTCTTTCGAGGAAATATCGGCGTGATGTTAAGTGTTGAATAATTTTAAAAAATAAGGGAATTTATGTCTACCTACCATATATTCATGCGTGGTGATACAATAATTATTATTATTATAATTTACTGAGCTCGGAACTTCACGATTTCATCATTTAAATGGCGTTGAGCTAATTTAAAGGGATATAAGTATTCGTACATGTGGGTAGACACACAAAACACATAAGTTATTTCCATATTGTGGTCACTCTCCTCGCCAACAGCACGTTGCCAAATTTAAATGGGTTTTGTGAATTATTTGACCGCGTAAAATATAACGAAATAATAATATGCTGGTTGTATATACAAAGCAAACAGTTTTTAATTTTTTTATAATAATTTCGTATTGCATCTGATCAGATAATTATGTGGCCAGGTCCCTTACGGGGGTAATAAACAGCACTGACCACCGAATCTCTTTATCCTTACATAATTGACTTTATCTTTTCTTAACACGCCCGGCAGGCTTTAGAGACTTTTGCCTCCCCCAACAGTCAGTATCTACATACGTAACATCACGACTGTAATCCCCGAAGGGGTATGCAGAGTAGTGTTGTACACCCCACGTTTCACCAGTTACTTTCACGTCCCATCAAATAAGCGGTGAGCCTTTCTGTTGGTATCCATATATCACTGTGGTGTGGTATCTGATCAATGTCGTCAAAATAGTTGATCCTTGATATTTAGAAAGTATTGAATAGAAAATTATTTATTAGTAAACGTATAAGAAGTACTATAACATGTATTTGGAAATAAATTAAAATGGAGAGAAACAGAGAAGAGAATGAGTTTATTTGGAACTTTACTAAGACTACTTTACTAAGACTTTACTAAGACAGTCGAGTTCCTACCCATATTCTAGTCTTTTCACTTAAAAGGAGAACTAGAAATCACACGAGGTTTAAGGAATTATTAATTCTATAATATCTATGATAAAAATATAAATTGACAACAAGCATCCAAGTCATAGCTATCAATAGCGAGGGATTTTAAATATTAATTAATTGATCTCTTTCTAAATTTTTCATTATCTTTTCTATGGTACATCTGATTTGATCATATATTATTAACATAACATCACGCCTGTAATCCTCGATGAGATAGACAGATGGGTATATTACACTACATAAAAAAGTTAATTATTACATTAATTATTATTATTAGTAATTATTATTACCATGTTAGTCATTATTATTACATAGTCATTATTAACAGACTCGTATAATTATTATTTGTCAGAAAAATCGATAGTACCCAACCCAGGGGTCGAACCCAGAACCTCTAGTTCAGCAGTATTGTTTGGAACCACTTGACCAACGAGGCAGTATCCAAAATTTACTTGTGATTCAATTAGGAAACTCATAAAATTAATATATTAAGCCAGAGAAAATATGTGTCGTACGTAATGAAAAAACCGATGTAAAGAATTTCATTAAGCCCAAAAAACGCACTGTCGGGTCCAATGACCGTTCAAATTCGTGTTTACAGGAAATACACATGATTCGTTTAAAACATTATTTTTTAACTTATTTTCTTGTTTGGTTATTGCTGTGATTATACAGTAGGTACTGCAACTGATTGCAATTATTATATTCACAATCATTCTATTTATTTATTTTGAGAGTGTACTACAGTCTGCCTATCTCGTCGGGGATTACAGGCGTGATGTTACGTAACTATACAATATCTATATATATCACAGACGGTACTCGTAAGACTTGGGTCTAAAGAAAAACTATGGATACGAAAAAAATTACCTTCAATCAGTCTTTGATCTCGTTTCAAAGCTACTCGGTTTTATTACCAAATATATTACACGAAATTAGATCCACGAATAACCTATCCACTTTGAAAGATGGAGAGATATTGTGTTAGGAATACGTTTTTGTTATCTGTTATGAACGTATAGCGGTTCGGGATTTTCCTGAAAAGAGCAATATAATCGAAATTGGATAAAATCGGATAAAATAAGCAATAAAATCGGAATTGGAAATTTCCAAAAATTTGGAATAACTTTGTAAATTATTCAAAAGGCAGCCGTGATTCAATTGTTACAACACGATAAAATCCTATCGTCACGCCAGATCCCTTACAGTGGAGGCAGAGAGCATCGAATGCTAATACATCTATCCTTACAGAGCCAAGCAATTATCACTCTTGTCATACACTTAATAAGATTTCAAGTCCTGTAATGGACCTAGTGTGACGATGTAAAAGTAGAATCAATTTCTGGTGACGCTTCTCATGAAAAATGTAGAAATGGAACTTCCAAGACACTAACAAAGTAATAAAGAATAACGACTGTATAAGTTTATACTTACGTGTTTATACATATGAATAATCGCTTTTTGAGAGAAGCTCTCACAGCACTGGTGAGGCTACAAATCACTACGATGGAGCTGATGACAGTGTATAGTTAATTAATGGATTTATTCTAGTCACAAAATGCGATCACAGAACAAAAAAGAACAGAACGCTAGTGGCAATTGATAAATTCTTCTTGACATAATATAAGTTGATGCTATAATAAAATCATTATACTGTCTAACTTCGGTACAATTATTTAGAAAATACCTATAAAACCCAAAGACAGAGATACAATGGGCGTGTAACTTTTCTAAGTAAAACAATATAAGAGAAACACGGCGTTAAGCACTTTCAAAACTTATGAAATTGCGTCCTTTCAACATTAGGCAAACGTCTCAAAATCAAAAGTTGAAAACGACTGCTTTTAATAACTTTGTATTAAAAAATTCCTTTATTCATTGGGCCATAAAGTTCCAATCTCCGACGAAATTGCTGACAAATGTAGCGGATGCTTTGAAGCGCTCATTACTGTAACTTTCGTCCAAGTTATTCAAACAACTGAAGTGAAAAAAAAATCTTTTGCAGATGCTGCCACACCGCAACAGTGACACAATGACATTGATATTAACATCGCTATCGTCTATCTAACACGACGATATCAAACTTCACCTGCTCAAAACTTCAATTGCCCTAAAAGACGTTGATGTGAACAAAAAAAATCGGTATGCGTTTCACAGTCCTTGTAACAACTTTCACTGCAGTTATAGTTTGCGACCTCTGTACAGGGACGCAAGAGAACATCCTTAAAGATATATATTTAAATGAGACTATTTCAATGAATTACGTTGATGATTTTACCAGTCCAAATTTTATTATCGATACCATAAATTATGAGAACAGTAGAACGAAGATCAGAAAGTTCAATCATATAACCGGGCATTACATTAAGAAAAGAGATGTCAATAAAACAAATGATACTAGAGACGTACCATATACGGTGGAAGATGATATCTTAATAATGAACTCTACAGAAGAGAAACAGACCAATAAAGCATTGTTCGACAAGGACAAAATGGTGGCAAATCGCACAGCAGTGCAAATCGAAGTATATGATGATCTGACAACAGAGTACTATGACTCGATAAATTTCACGAACGAACCTTGCGTTGGAGATCCTGAATTTTGTAATATGACGAGAGAAGAGTATTTTGATATGTTAAACGATTATATATACCCACAGCCGTACGAATGGGTGCTGATAGCGACCCACGCCATAGTTTTTGTAATCGGTCTTATTGGGAACGCTTTGGTCTGTATTGCGGTATACAGGAACCATTCTATGAGGACGGTGACGAATTATTTCATTGTGAACCTGGCGGTAGCTGATTTCATGGTGATCCTGATATGCTTGCCGCCGACGGTGCTATGGGACGTGACTGAGACATGGTTTTTCGGAACGGCCATGTGCAGAATCGTCTTATATTTTCAGGTAAGTGTTCGTTACCTATCTATTTGTAACTTCTAATTTAGCAATAATATACCTTAACACCATTCAATAAACATTACGTTTATAATAAAGTTAAAAGTGAAATTACTTTAAATATGTATATCATCTCTGACGTTAATCTCTTAAAGACGTACAGTTACAAATATTGGTTTATTCTTTTTTCTGTAATTTGTCGGTTTTATAATATTAATTAGGTTGAAGTAATTTTCATCAGTATTAATGTAGCAATCTATAATATAATATGCATGTATGTAGTATAAAATAATTTGAAGTACCTATCAATAATTCGATCAATGGTCTTAATTAAAATTTACAGAATCGATTGCAACTCATTAACCAATGGACAGTTAGGGTATGAGACTCAAACAATGTGTTCATCTACCGCGATTTTGGCGTTATTTATTATGATGAAGTTCAGCAGACCTTCAATTAATTCTATTTGGGGAAGATACACGATGAGATTTGAACTGAGCGATACCAGTTGGTGCCCAGTACGTCCGTTTGAATTTTTAGCACATACGAGAGGGTAGAAGCAGAAAAACTACATAATTATTTTTTTTAATCTCCTTTTCTTCAAGCTCACACAACAATCCCGAAAGACAATGATTCGATTTACAAAAACCTCCCGAGCAAAATTAATAAAGTAAATAGGAAAATTTACGATGTTTTTTACGATGCTGCCAGTTTTTACATAATTAACAAAAAAATGAAAACCCTGAACAATATTAAACAAGCTCTTCGTCAGCAACTTTCTCAGATTTTATTGACCGATAAAAAAAGTATGTTGACATTAAAATTCAAATTCAAATGTTTATTTCATCGTCAGAGATCATACACTTTATGCATTTTTGTGTTCGACTGTTTATTTGATCGTAACCTGACTTTAGTGTATGGGAATAAGAATTATCAACTTTCCCATGAGTCAAATATTTTTGATTGTCTATGGAAACATCTAAAAAGGTTTAGCAACTGTTATTAAACGAGGACTGGTTTGCTATTTTTGGATACCAAAGGGATGCCATTTGCTTTAGAAAGCATGGACACACTGCTTCTAGCAGTTACCCGTTCAAAGATTACCCACACAAAAGAACACGCACGCTCTCATACATTGTGTATACGTGAAAGCTTATTTGAAAGCCTTGATTATTATAATGGCCTACCTAATATTAGCTGTTGATAAAGCTAGCTGAAAAAATGACAATATTAAATCGCAAACAATGCTATTGGAATTGGTGCAGATGTCGCTAGTTGTTTCCCGCTTTGCTAAGTGCATATACATTTTTAATTAATTAAAATTACACTGAATATTTTAGGATAAGACTGGAAGAAATGTTTGTTAAAGTCAACTGAGGATATTACGGAAATAAGCGACGCTACAACGTCACAGATATTAATTAACTTGACAACGAGATTCCGAGCAGAAATTTAAATTAAAAAACGCCTATCGTTATATATCGTAAGCAGCGATGATTTTTTTCAAAATTTGATAACTACTTCTTAATCTAGCGTGTTAATTAATTATAATAGTAGTACTAATAATACTTAATTAATTATTTGCTAAATAATTATTTAACTGGATAACAATTTGAAGACCGACAATTTTATTATAATATTATTGGAGTCAATTTGGATAAAATGAAAAAAAAATATTTATGAAAAAAACTTCAACACTGCGATTTATCGTAAGCGCGTTATTATCGCTGATATTTAAAAAGTCAAGTCGTCAAAATATTACTGAAACGTAGCCCCCGAATTAGTTCCCGCGCCAGTGCAAATTCCAAATCAATATTTTTTTTAAAAACATAAATAGTTATGTTTACTAATTTTCCTTAGCCACAGAAAAAATAAGAAAACTCTATATAGAAATATCTAATTTAGATTCAACCTGTCCGAAATTTATATGTAATATTAAAATGAAAATGATCAAGTATAAAAAGGCTTAAAATAAATGATAAAGCGAAAAAGTAACAGAGCACTTTATGATAGCAGAGAAGTTAATTTTATATAAAATTAAAATAAACAATGGAAGATTTTAAGAAAACTAAGTTAAACGACGCCGTACGATTGAGATGCGAAGTAGTACAAAAAAGAATTATGAATAATTGAAATTTTGTCGTTTGGGACTACTGGCGTGAAAAAATTGAATATTTTAAAAAAAATAATGGTTAAAAATTTGTTAAAGAAAAATCGAGGCAAAAGAAATGAAAATACGATTGTAGTCTTCTAAAATATTTTATGAATTTTTTAGTATGTTATAAACTCAGCAAACCAGAATAATCTATCTGTGTCGATCATATCAATGACCTACAGCAAGAAATTAATAACTGTTTATTGAAAAGACACGCCTTAGGCAATAATAATGCGTCAAACAATTGTATAAGAGGTCAAGTACGCGCTAATGGGGACTCAGAAATTTCCGAAAGCCACGTGTGTATAAAGGGAGTTACAGGAGATGACGCACGTCGGATCTGTAAGAATAGAGATGATAAGGACGTGATGATCTCTGCTTATCCCGTGAGGTTCTGTCATGATTATATGATAATAATAGCGATTCGACGCTCATACCCCCAAAGTGAAGACTGAACTCTGAACTACAAGACTATCGAACAGGTTTTTTGGTCAAAAATTTATAAGGAGATCTTTTAGGTATATACTCGTACTCGTGTATCTAGAAGCCATTCCCAATACATCTCTGTCTACCTAAGCAAAACAGAGAAATGAAAAGAAAAAATAAGACAATTTAACTCAGTACCTATTCCTTTTTCCGGCTGAGGACTGCTACACCTTAAAAATCCCTTATAATATTGACATCTAGATTTCATTGCACTAAATATATTCGATAAATAACATTGTCTAAATATTGTATTCGATAAAAAATATTTTTAATACATTACGCTATGTATGGCATTGCCAATATTGAAGTTCGCTAAGAATTTATACAAGTTGCAAAGTTGCAAGCTAAAATGAAATTGTGGACGTACATAAATGTCTAATAAAACATATTTATTGGTTTGCATAGCGATGACCGTAAAGTGCTGCATATTTTTCAGCGTGGGTAGAAATGTATCAAGTAAATATTGGAAACTACCTACATACTTAAAGCGGTATGCAGATTAAAGTAGGAATTTCAAGGATTGCTCAATAAGGTTTTCGTTGTTCATAGTTATTTTTAAACCTCATAAGTATTCTCATTATTCTTATAAGTTTTTGATAGGTTTGTAGAGCCATGTTCCAACAATGAAATGATAAAAGTGTCGAGAATAAAGTCATTTTTACTGGAAAATATATATATGTAAAAACTATAATTAACACACCTTAATTACTTATATAGCATTGTAGTTAATAAAATTAAGCGAATTCTAAAAAACTGTTGTTTCGTGTCTTTTATTACGTCATTTCTGCCCTTTCCTTAACCCGAAGGTCGCTTAAAGTATCGCTTTGGTGGCGACAAAACGGCTTTTAGAATACGCACATAGCAACTACAGTGTTTCTTATGTATCTTTGTGTTATTATTAAAAATTAATGCAATTAAAGTAAATTAATGGAAATAGAGAAAACGAAAACTATTACCACGTCAGGTCTAAAATAGGCCAGGGACAAAGTACCAAAGTGCTAAATATACGAATACTTATCGACCTGACTTGCTGCTTCTCCATTTCGCACTCTCCTTATACGAGTAAATGTAGATCAGTTTCGGAGACTTCTGAATCCCCCGTCAGTCAGTATAAGATAAATGAGTATGGGTCTCCCTTGTATCCAATAATAATCGCAATGTATATTATTTCATTTTATACAATATAACATAACATCATGTCTGTAATCCCCGAAGATGTAGACAGAGGAGTGTAGTAAAGTCCCATGTTTCGCCAGTTCAGTTCACTTCAGTTAGGTTTACCGAGCATAAATCCAGACTTCGATCCACTTCTAGATATTTCAAAATAGAAATCCAATAGTCATCCACCCCGCCATCGAACGCAGGGCGTATCGATCGGTACTTGCGTTTGCAACCACTCAACCAACGAGGCCTTAAATATATTGTGATATGATCTGTCGTACGTAGAAATCTATACTTTGTCATTGTTTTCGTGTGTTATACTAATAACTTGGTTAGAACTTAGGTTACTAACGTCTTATTGTTTCTATTAAAACAGCTTATAATTATCCACTATTTCACACACCTGGCACCTTGGTTCTAAGTTTCCAGTTTACGTCATAACCCTTCTCAAATGTATCTGGAGATTAATTTTGAAAGTAAATAATTACTTATTATATATATACGAGAAAAATTCGGATAGGGCCGAAACTAGTTGGGCTATCTGTAAAAACTATAACTTAACATCACGCCTGTATTTCTCAGAAGCGATAGGCAGAGCAGTGTAGATATTTGACTTCCCATGGGATATAAGAGGGCCTATTGCCGTTATTATGGGCAAAATACAGATGAGTTAATTCGATAGGTACATATCTTAAATACATTTAAGAAAACATCTTTTTAACATAATAAAACTCATGAGCTAGTTCTAACAAGATGTTATTCTAAGACTATAACGAACAATTTTCTTAAAATACTTATATGAAAATATGTAAGCTTACTACGGAGATAATGCTGTGAGCGCTTACACATTACCCGATACGATATCGTTGTCGGTACTCACAGTACGATACGCTATTGGACCCGGCAAAACAAGTTCAATCATTTCATAAACAAGAAAAGAACATCAAATGAAATAAGAAAAAAAAGCAAAATGAATAATTAAATAAAAAATTGTAATGTATGTTGCTGTCAAACCTTATGTTATGTACATAATTAATACATTTTATTTACCTTTCGCTCAGCGAGACATGGAGCGAGCTATGCTCGGAGTCTCTCTTCAGAGAGATCAGGATAGGATCAGAAATGATACAATCCGACGGAGAACCAAGGTCACCGACATAGCTCAAAGGATTAGCTCGCTGAAGTGGCAATGGGCTGGGCATATCTGCCGGAGAACCGACAACCGGTGGAGTAGGCGTGTACTGGAATGGAGACCGCGGCTCGTTCGGTGGGATAACGATTTGCGAAGGGCAGCAGGCAGATGCTGGATGCGACAAGTCGAGGACAGGGCACGATGGCACTCATTGGGCGAGGCCTATGCCCAACAGTTGATGGCGATAGGCTAATAATGATGATGATGTACCTTAGAACAGGCGTAGATCATCTGTCACCTAACACGATATCCTATCACCTAATACAATATTATATCGGGTAGTGTATAAACGTTTTTACTTTGAATAATATTCACTAGCTTATATCTAAATGCTATTTTATGTTGAGACCATAACACACTTTGCTTGGCTTAGGTAGTACTATATATCTCAGTACTACGTAACTTTATAAGCAAACTTTAATATTTTTAAGCCGCCCTAAAAGTTTCACTAAAAGTTAATTCAGTTTTAACTATCTCATTAAAGCCACAACAGTTTTGAGGTAATGGGGTGAGGGGCGGGGAGAGGGTGAATGAACGGTGCGAAAAGTCTAGGATTCCTTTAAATTTGCTCTAACTTTATTTTGGAATTAGGAATTTTTAAGTAAAAACATAACCCTATTCTTACAGTCGGCTTAAAAACAGTAGTCACACGTGGCCAATGCTGTCAATGAAATTTGTAATTGATTTGTAACGGCATTGTGACAGTATGACTGAGAGCCCAGTTTTTTTTTTTAACCCATTACAATTCCACTGTTTGAATACGGGTCTCCTCTCGTATTGAGAGGGTTAAGGCCGTAGCCTGCCACGCTGGCTAAGTGCGGGTTGGCAGACGAGAAACATTTAACTATACTAAAATGTTTTGATGGAATCCCTCATAGCCCTGGCATAAACATCTAGTAGCCCGGATATCCGTTTCTTTTATGTCAAGAGATTAGAAAACAAACCACTTATGATCGCTATTATCCATAGAAAGCTGCGATTAGCTCGAGTGGGACTGTTGGTGAGCTATTCTATTAAGTACCAGTTGATATAAAGTAATTGCTTAATATTATAATAGTCCTTCAGGGCAGGCAACGCGATAGTAATGCCTCTGGTGTTGCACACGTTCATAGGCGACGGTGACCACTCACCAGGTGGCCCGTCGGCCTTTTTGTCAGCTTATGCAATAAAAAAAAATTTATAAAATAACTGACATAAACAATAACTGAAAATGACTGCTTCGTTAGTTGTGTTGGTTGCAAGTGCGACTGCCGATCGGGAGGTCCAGGGTTCGATTCCCGGGTCGAACAGTACAAAATTTTCTAATTTGGATTTTCTAGTAGTGGTTCGGAGTCTGGATATGTGCCCGATTCATGGCAATAGGCTCACCACCTATTCCATAGTGGGACGTAAACGTAACCGGTGCACTCCTCTGCCTACCTCTTCGGGGATTACAGGCATGAAGTTACGTTCTCAATTTTTTTGCTGGTTTTGCTTTTAAGCCGCTCTGAACTGTTCGAACTATAGATGTTTCGGAATCGTCGCATGTAATAGTTTTCGTAAACGATTGTTCTACACAGGTGGCAGCGTCGTCGGTGGAGAATGTTCGGGAAGACGATCGTCATGTGCAATTCGATGAGGACGACGGTCACGACCAACGCTCTTCCGGCCTGCTGGATGATGTCAATGACGAGCGGCGAGAGGAACGAAACACGTAAGTAACTCCATTGCTTAGGCAATTTCAACATTGTGGTTCTTATTTGTGAACTAAGCGCCCGCACGCCGATACGATCAATCTGCGTGAACTAATATTATTCTATTCGTAAGTTTTAAATGTTAACTAGGTGATGTCTGTGACGTGATGGTTTCGTTTGGTGTTATTTTTAAAAAAATCTATAATCTGTCGCGCTGGCTCTGCAGTATTCCAATAGGGTAAAAAACTTCCTCTTCATCAAAACGATGGAAAATTTTATTCAGGCCCTTATATTTCCGATTATCGATTGTGGGTACGTTATTTGGATGGTATTATTGAAGTCCGTTCGGCGAACTGGATCTCATAAACAAACATCGTCTCATAAACAAAGTAATTTTTTTTTCTTGCTTGCGCAAATTTGACCATGTCTCTCCATCCCTAACTAAACTTCATTGTATTTCTGTCCCTAAGTGATGGGACATTAGTCTACTACATTAACATTTTGTTATGATTTGTTAGGCTCTTGCCACGTCTTTAGATATTTCTAAAGCCTTTGATAAGGTCTGGCACGAAGGCCTTTTTAGCAATCTTCTTTTATAGAGATTATCTCCTGGAGAGTGTGCTTAGATTTCTGATTCCTTAGGAATAAATCCATACAAGTTGTGGTAATTTCTGACACCTGAGCAGATGTTAGTCTAATAAGAGACACAGATTCGGTATTCCATGAAATACTGCTGCTATTTACAGGATGCATATGTCTGAAATTTGCAGAATGCTCCTAATTCCAATCAGAACCGCGCTAGGCGTTATTAATGACGGTGTACTCACTCCTGCTGGACACATCGAGACGCATGGCACAGTACAATCCTTATTTGAAAGATATGCCAGTTGTCAGAAGCAAACGGTCTAGTTGATTTCTTAGCTAGATGGCTAAGAAGTGGAGAACTGCCAACATCTGTTTCCTAAAACATAATTTTTTCCTAAGGCAAGGGCATTATTCTTTTCCTAGACGTGTATACTTCATCCTAGGTTGCATCTAGGCTATACATTAAGGTCACTTTTGTAGTCAATAAAGTTTAAGTAAATATGACTTAATTTACTAACAAAAAAAAATTATTGGTATATTTTCTACTAGGAAATATGTACTATATCAGAACCAAATAGGCAGCATCGAAATATTATCCTTTGCCCAGCATACAATTCATTGGAATTGTAGGTAGACAAATATTCGCGCTATTCGTCTAAAAAAACTATCGATAATTATTTAAATAATGTTTTATCTACTTTCTGGTTTTATTTAAAGTTATGGTTAGGTATATTTTATAAACAGCAATTTTTAAAATAGGAATACCAAAGACCATTTAAAAATAATAATTTACATTGACAATACATACTCGTATATGAAACTACAGAATGTATAATAAAGGAAAACATTTTGCTGCGCTTGTGCTGTCATCTATAATTAATTTTGCGAAATAATAATTGCTTTATGTTTACAACATTGGTTTCAAAATATTATTATTTTTATTCCAACCATTATTGAAATTACCTCAGGCAACAAATGATTCATAATTAATAATCAAAGGCTCACGGTAATATTTAAATTAAGAACATGCCCGTGACCAATTCAATTGGATGGACCTACATATGACGAAATATCGATAGTCTCAATTTATTGTTCTATTGTATCGATATATTTCATTTCAGTTTCAACGATGACATAATTATGTTAACATTATAATTGTTTTTAATGCACCACTTTATTTTTTCGATATTATTTTTCGCGTTTACCTACATGTATCTAATAGCTCTATAAATCAACAACACTTCGAGACGATCAGACAAGTTAGGTGGTGCGATGCAATTACATCGATTTAGTATGAGTTAAAAGGTTTAAAGAAATAGTAATCGTTATTACTTAATGCGTTTTTATAAACGGCCCTGATAGTTAATAACATAATCAGACATGCTGTATTCCTCATCAAATATTTTGTACATTTTTCGTTTCCGTTCCGTTCCTTTGTCCGTTTAAAAATAGTTTCAATATATTGATTTAATAGAATTCCACGCTTTTGCGAGAACAAAATACATATATTTTGCAAAGAACATCGATCAAAGATAAAAATAAATTTCCGCTATCCATTCGATAGAGCGAGTGCAGTTGCAAACAACAGTACATTTTTCTATGTGACTGAAAATTACGTTCCACTGTTAATGAGTTTTCAACGAGGAATAACAAATTGGGAACTTCAGGGTGAACTAGAAGTTTCTTGACGAAGTGAAGCTTTGACCTGCATATTTTTCCAAAATATTTCACCAACTTATTCATTATATAGTCACAACAGTTCCTTTTCAGGGTAGGCAGAAAGCACCGAGAGTCAATCTCAGAGAGAGAGTCAAGTCATCTCTATCTTAACAGACTTAATGTGCTTCTTCTATATTCACCACTCGTTTCATACACGGCAATCACTTTTCGAGACCAAATACAAATTAACTCGAAAACAAATAAAATTATTTCTATAACGCTAAGTTTTAAAAAAGCTCGTTATCTCCTGTTTTAGATTGCCATATATGACGACCCAAATTCATTATCACATTGAGAGCAGTGGAATGGTGAATTGAATTTTACCTATCGGTATGAGAAGGATATGGAATGACGGATATTGCAAAAAACTGAGATCTAAAATTAAGACAAAATTACTTACATATTCTCATATTTTAAATATTTTAAACTCTATTTTCTATTTTAGTACCCTGCTTACTATTATTTTATTATTAATAGCCTTTCGATTTTGCACGGTAAGTTTCTTGTCTTTAGGAACTATTACTCAATACTTGGTATTATAAGAAAAAGTGGTTATTACATACGTTATATAAAGGATTTTATGAAAACGTAACTTCACGCCTGTAATCCCCGAAGAGGTAGGCACAGGAATGTAGAACCCTCCCACGTTTCACCGGTTACGTTTAGGTCCCACTATGGAATAGGTGGTGAGCCTATTGCCATGCATCGGGCACATATCCAGACTCCGAACCACTACTA
>DWMG01000896.1:0-17050 GCA_018244855.1 Elbella merops
AAGACTTTGCCGGTATACAAGAGCCTGATTCGGTCCGCACAACACTAGAGTTTTCAGACGGTCGCGATGACTTCAGCTAGGAGGCAATTTCCTCTTTATGGCGTGCGGGGGAGTGCAACGAGTATTAGGTAAACGCTGTGACGATGATTTTTGTCGACAGAAGATGGCTTGCATAATTATTAAAGTTAACCCTTAGTGTCACAAAAGAAAACCATAAATATCTAATAAAAAATTGGAGAATTATAGATTTGCGACTAGTTACTATACATTTGTATTTAATGCGTACTCTTATTTAATGCAATTAAGGTAAACAAATGCAACATATACACACCCATATATGCTGGAATTAAACTTAATGACAGCTCTTAACTTTTGGGAGCTCTTGAAGTTTAGTTGAATTTAGGAGGGGTTAGAAGAGTCTAGAAGGATCAAAAAAATCCCGCTTTTAATAGATTATATGCGTCTTCTATAAATTGATAACATAAGACATCGGTTATTTTTGTTTTTATTCCTTATTAAATACGATGCGTACCAAGAGCCAACTCCCAAAATACATGGCCATCCTTCCTAATTCAGCGCCATGGTCGCCTTAAAGCCAACAGATTAAATTTTTCTTTATTCGTCTCAGGTTCATGAAAAACATGGTCTCGAGGGGATTATAATTTAATAGGGTGTAACAGGAGTGTTGCAAGTGTTATATTTTCAAAGACACGGCTACTTTGTGTTTCGTGAAAAATTAAAGAACCCGAGTTAAAATTTATGTAGAAATAATGTTTCATTATCGTTTTCAGTTATATTTTAAAATCGAAATAAAACCAAATTGTATGATCAAAAAGGGATAACAGCAGAAAATTCATTTTCTTTCATTTACTATTGACGTTACTTGGTAATTTACAAATTATATATTTTTTATGTCATGACAGGTAGGACGTTCTGGTAAAAAACTTTAGTTTTTAGGCACTGCGGTATGGAGATTACGACTCAGCAAACATAGTGTAGGACGCCCACCGGCACGGTGGGATGACGATCTGCGAAAGGCTGCAGACAGAGGCTGGATCCGGCAAGCTGAGGACAGGGCGCGATGGAGCTCATTGGGGGAAGCCTATGTCCAGCAGTGGACTGGAACAGGGCGGTGATGATGATGATGATGTTGATAATATTTTTTATACTTTGATCGTCTAATCCACCTTCTAACATATATCATTTAGACACATCAAGTTTCTGAGCAACTTATACATATTTTCCTATACGTGGATTACAATTAAAATTTCTAAACTAAACAACCAATTATATATAATTTTCAAAATATAATAGGAAATTTTGTATTTATCGTTTTCATTAACTTACTTTATATCATATTTAACAACACAATTGTTAACGAAATGAAACACATATCTAAGAACCTACTAAACATTTGGTTGGAAAGAGAATAATGTAAAAACACGTGATATTTCTTGTAAATATAATATTCCTTTCACGAGACTATGAGGATTAGTACAGGACTCGGGCAATAAAGGGGGACTATTAAGACACCTGGCGAATAATATTAAAAGGGGGAACAAACATGAAACACATAACTTCACGCTGTTTTTATTACTGCAAGTTATCTAGATGCTTGTTTTGTTTGGGTAATGTTATTACAACCCACATGAAAGTAAACAAACATTTTACTAGATACGCGGTTAATAAGCGTATAATAAAATTGAAATGACTGTTATCTATATGACGGTGTGTGTTAGAAAATTAATTATTTCTCGTATACACATCAAATTATAATGCAATTAGGCTTTTTAGAAACAAAATTGAAGATATTACAAAATGTAATGGTTTCCGTAGTCTTTAAGGCTTTAGTGAAAATTACTTTTCAGGAAAAAACATTTATCTACAGGGAAATACAGACGAAATATTATCTTATTAAACAGTAATATAAAAAAGTGTCCGAGTGAAATATAACCGTATACATAGATTCAATTCTAAATTACTTCAGAACTGCAAAAGGAAATGAAGCGAAGAATGACGAGGAAAATTGTAATAGGATCTTTCTACAATTGGCCTCATAATTTGATTTGAGACGCTTTAATATTCGCATTTCCGGGAAAATTTGCCGGGAAGCCGGAAGAGGAGACGCGTTACGTCACAGACGCGGGATTAAATTGGAATGAAATGTTCTTTTTTACTGTCATGCAAGAATATATTTCATTACTAACAAGAGTAACATCAAAGATATAATTTCGACTGACGTCATAATACAATACAGTAATACAATACATAATACAATACAATACAGTACTGCATATGAAATAAAGCAATATATATAACTCTTATATGTGACACTATTAACAGTGAGTGTCTCATGAATCTATTTATAACACATAACATACATAGGTACAGAATTGTGCACATAACATACATACAGAAATACATCTCTAGAATTGTTATAGGTGCCCTAAAAACCCTATTTAAGCGCGTGATAAATACACAAATATTACTCAACGAATTGCGTGGTTTGTCTATTTAACATTTCGCCAAGATTTGTCAGTGCCGATTGTAACATAAATTTTAACTAAATGTACAGCAGTTTAAAGGCCACAATTTATTAAAATTTCTTGATCTCTATGTCATGGTATAGTCTACTATTTTACTCTGCTAAAAACATTATTATGTCACAACACTCCACAATTGTTATTACATTCATAGTATTTGACAAAAGATGAATCTAGAATCTTTTCGTGCCTTCTTTTTGTTATCTTGTTTTATTGTTGACGTTATCTTGTTTTTCTTTTACTGCTTCTGTTCCATTTTCACAAAACGTCTAAGAAGAACGGGGAAAAATAAAAAAAATGCGATGTAACATCAAGAACCCGTAAACAATATCACACGATCTTCCGGATCATGAGAAACTACCTCGCATAATGCCAGCGCTATATAAACAAGTGATTGACCTAGATCTGCGTCAAACGTATCCTCCCTCCTTCCTTTGTCAGCAAAAAGCTCACATTCATTCCATACGCAACCTTTTTGCGCGGCCTTACTGGCTTTTCGTTTGACAAATAGTGGGGTTTTACTTTCATTACCGAGACGCACATATTACCTGATATTGCTGCCCCGGCTCTAACAATAATCGCGAGGAAAATAAAAGGTCGCAGCCTAAGTGAATTGTGAGCGCAGAACGCTGGGATTGCCTGTAGATACATCGTTAGTTCATACGAGTATGTTCCGTTTCGTTGATATAATTAGGTACTTATTACACAAATATTAATTAGTCCAAACAACGATTTCAATAAATTTATATACATAAATTAATCAATTTATGTGCATGAAAGTTACATAACAGAACAATTTTATGGTACCTACCCTGTGTTTCCATTGTTAATAACATATGAAAAGTATTCATTGAATCGTTCGGCAAATAGGAAGTTTTAGTTTTTGTTTGTGAAATTATACACAAAATGATTGCGACAAAAACTTTTGTATTTTCACACGTGGTAGGTATATTTAAAAAAAAAAGTTAGTATTGACGAACTATGACTTAAGTAATTTTTCAAGTTTCTCGTTGTTGTCACTAACGGACTATTGGACAGCAACAGTAGGTACTCGTACTTTTTAAAAACACTGTACATTTAATTAGAAACAGTATGATTAGGTCCTCTTTACAGCAGATTTAGAAGCAAACTTAAATTTTTAATGCCGATTGACTTTGAAATACATCCGAAAAAAAATGATAATTCGTCATTGATCAGAGTAAAATACTCAGCGATGGTTAAATATGATTTAAAGAAAATGATGACGTGCAAAGCATAATTTCCACGAGTGCAATGAAGTCTACAATAAGAAAATCAATATTAATTACAATAAGCCGAGGGCGTGAAATGGGTAAACATAACGAAACAAAAAATGTCATAAATTCTTTGGTCAGCCCACGTGCATCTGCGTCCTGCGGTCGTATAGGGGTGACCGGGTCGTAATTCACCTGAATCACATTTACTGAACCGAACAGCACCCTCAGGGCGTATATGTGCTATATAAACAGAATAAAAACGCGGGAAAATTATATCCTATATAGTTATTTTAGATATTTTATTATGTTAAGAAAATAGCTAACGTTAAGTACCTACACTTGTTACGGGCCATAGGTAAAAGTATTCTGATAATTAAGACAAGGACTACAGTTTTTATATAATTACTTATAATATAAAAGACTCGTGATTAACCACAGTTGTATAATTAAAATACATAACATATCTAAAATTGGTAGGTACTTGAAGAATTTGTGTATACCTAATATTTTCATTGGTGCAATACAATTCAAAACTTAAACATCACTTATTATTGTATCCACTGCGACTCCGCCTTTGTATTAAATTTATTAAAAGTATATTGAAGTAGCTGGCACATAATGAACTTCAATAATACGAGTTGGAATTATTTCAGTTCAATTGTTTGAATTTCGAATTCGCGTTCATTTGACAGTTTTTAAATATAATATTCTATAAAGAATAGAAACATATTAAGTAGGTACTATGTCATGTTAGTGTCACATAACGTCAGGAAAGTAACCTTTGAAGTAATTCAGAATAATGTAAATCCTGTAAGAAATAGTTAAGTAATGCAAATTCGTTTCAACATTTTGAATAAACCAATTCAAATTCCAGTATGGAATTAGATGCTGGCGTCGGAACCGGGCTAGCCACGTCCTGTATTGAATAATTGACAGGGATGAATACTGTGGCGCTCCCAGGTGACATTGTTTTATTATAACCAGTGCCAGACCTAAGGCAACCAATTATGCTTTTGTTTAAAGGATATCAACTCGCAAAATAAATGAAAAATTTCTTTTTCTGTAATTACACCTACGATGTAGGATAATAATTTTCCTTTGCTTAAAATATTTTTAATGCAACAACATCATATGAAATCATTATTTATTGTGTTTCGAAATCTCTTTAGGGAGCGAGCAGTAGGAAATAAAAAATATACTAGTACATTTACAAACACGTGTATTCCTTCAAATATTCATTTCTATAAGATATATGTCTGGAAATTCTTTCATAAAACCAGACGGCTGGCTACACTAGTACCTATCGCCCTCGCGCGTGGCAACACCGGCGACAATATGTCTGCCTGCTAACCTGGGGCCTGTTATCTGATACTGAGCGCCTTACAATCGATAAGTCGCGACGGAAGCGAATACTGGTTAAATTTTTAACTTAAACTACGAAGCGTACTCTTTATGGCTGCAGGGAATGAAATTTTGCGATGCAAAAGCCTGTCTCCTGGTGCAATTACAAAACTTGTACTTATTTCTGTTGGGTACCGAATTTAGCTGTTGTGAACGCCATAAATTATTAAGGTCGCCTGCCGCATTATTTATAGTAAAATTGTAATAAATAAATATTAAGTAAATGTCGGTGAATAAATTTTCAGTAAACACTGATTGCCTCGTTGGCCGAGTGGTTGCAACCTTGAGAACCGATGGAGAGGTCCTGAGTTCGATCCCCGATTTGGCTATTATTGGTTGGTAAATTCCTGGTACTAGCTCGACTTCTGGATTAATGTATGATATAATGCAATAGGCTCACCCTCTGTTCCATGGTGGGACGTATAACACAACGTGAGACACGCGTGTGAACTACACTCTTCTGTCTACCCCTTTTTATTGATATTGATTATTAAATAAATTATCTATAAATTAATAGATGAAGATAAGTGTTTGTATCTGTGGCTTTGCGATAGTTAAACTTTATATCTACAGGAGTTTATACCCACAGGACCTAAAGTTTATACCTACATTTAAAGTTTATACTGCCCGAGGAGTGCAGGAAGTAACAAAAAAATGTAATAATATGTGTGAAGTATTACAGGATAGGTATATCGGTAGAAATAATCACGTTCATACTGTCAACATTAAACACTTAATAGCCTTTGGTCAAACAGTACCACAGAGTAAATATTTATAGAGTATAATTCCCTGATATAAAAATATGAATAACGATCAAACCAAAAATTTAAAAGGTTACTGTCTAATTTTGAACATTGCTGGATCACTGGCATTAATAACAGTTCAATATTTTTCACTTTAATATAAATTTTAGTCAAGAGAACATGTTTTTGTTAGTTCGATTTTATTTGCAAAGCCAATGGTTTTGAATATTAGCAGGATCTACAAACGTTACACCATAGAACATAAACGTGCAAGTAGGTTATTGCATATAAATCTAAATTTGGAACTAAAACTTTTCTCTCAGCTTCACAGTTCTGAAATATGCTCCCTCGTACCACGTAGCAGACATAAAACTATCACAACTATGTTGATTAAAAATTATTTAGGCAGTGTTCATATAATGTAGGCGTAGTTTGCCTTTATGGGCATATTAGCCAACATTGTAGAATAGGCGTCTAATTAAAAACGATTTGGCCGTCTGCCATCATAAACTGAGACGCCATGTTACGATAACCGCGATAATACTCATGGCGTTAAAGTAATTGCTGCACCTTTAACTAATACAAAGACAGGTAAAGAAATAAGCTTTTAGGAGATATAAAATGTGGCAACAGGTATGTTTTGTTGCTGTAATAAAATAAAAATAAAAACATAAGAGTTATAAACTGGGAGACTTAAGGTGTACTAGATGTAAGGAACAGCTTCGCGAATAACTCCGCGCGGTCTGTTTATTACCTAATGGCACCTCTGGGAATCATTATACACTGTTTTTTATACAACAAAGAGATTTCTAAGGTAACAGATTCTTGCAAATTTAACTTTTTATAATTGAATGGGTACATACAGTTTGGCTACAAACGTTAATGGTTTAACTAGATATGCATTCAGTGGTTGATATGAAAATCACGGTTAATTATTAAATATACGTAATATAAAACATAAAATTTTAGGTAATATTAAAAAAAAGTGATACCGGATCGTGATCCTATGGGGTTATATACATATTTATAATATATCGCATATATAATGATAGCACGCTTATTAAAATTTCTAGTATAGGCTTAATATTCCATATAAATATTTTTTTTCTATTCGTTGGTAGTGAGACAAGTGGTCGGAATTGGAAATTATTAGTGATATTGACATAAGCGTTGATAAGGGTTGTTTGTTCGTTCAATGCCCATCGAAATATCATGATTACGACTGGAGCCGAAAATTTACTGATATTATGCAATTATAAACTAGATTAACACCATGTTTTAGGTTCGAATATTTCCAGATTGGAAATGTTTATAAACACTGAGCTGGAAATATTTAAAATCTCAACAGGAGACGTGACTCTTATGATTTGGAACTTGTTCTAGCCGGTAATAATGATTTAAATAATTATTAATGCTGTATGAGTCATTTTTGGTTTTTATAGTTAAACAAAATAAATGACGCCATTTACCTCCCCAATAATAAAAAGTAAGTAAAGACGCTTATTAATGGAGTTCTATGGCCATCAGTGGACTGATAAAGGTTGATAATGGTATGAATAATTGATGATGAAGGTGATTGATGATGATGACGATAAACAACAAGAAATACGCAGCAGGAAAATTTGACACTCAATAAGAAGAAACGCGATATATCCCACTAATAAACCTTAACAACCAGTAAATCTCAGTTCAGATCATTAATTCCACACTCCTCATTAAAATTATCCACTTGTAATAAAAGCACCATAAAATCGCACTTTGAACACCTCAAGCTACCGGCAGGAGGTGATTCCCTGTATTTATGGCGTTAGATAAGGGACAAAAACTTCATCGGTTCTCCATTATCCTTAATAAGTATGGATTAGGGCAAAGCTTCTAGACCACGCCATAAATTTGAAGAAATTCTTTTATAATGGTTCTTTATCATCACACTTTATGAAGGTCCCCCCGTTCCCTCTGATAAGTTTGGTTTACTGCTCATATATTATGCCACGTTAATTGGAGGTTTTGGGTTAGTCGTTATATAAATAGTTTATTGGGCTTTATCACTTAGCGGCTTGTACCTTAGAATTTTATTACGATTTGTAACTGCTCCGCTGTAATCTCGTTTGTATGGCATACAAACTTTTTTTATTTTACCTAATCTTACGCTTTAGGTTAGTGGGTTTCATTTAACAGAATTATCATCACCTATCATAACAGAACATCGAGAGTGCAATGGTCGAGGGCTCAAACCGTTCGAAGAATTTAGTACTCGTATATCAATAATTCGTGGAGAACCTTGCATTGAACTGTGGTCGACCGTGACTTTGTTCTCATTGAATATATTAGACACCCATATGTTGCTTTTCTAGTAATATATATATTTTTTGTTAATTTGTTAATGATTGTGTATAAAAATGGTTTAATGTTATATGTTTAAATTACTAGTTAACTATATTAGAATTTAATGTGAAAGTGATGCGGGAACACACAGGCAAAATATTAAAAAGTTGCCTATAATACAAACATATCGTAAATATTTGTTATAGCGTTCGCGTCGTAATCTCTGCGTACAGACAAACAGAACATTAAATGGAAAATGTCAGTGCAGTCTGAGACGTCGCTGTTGGAATCGCTAGCGTTTACTTTCAATATAAATCGGATTGCGAATTGTGTTGAGCTGGCGAAACGTCAAATAATAGGACGAATCAAGATAATTCAATATTTCTTCCTAGATGTTCTTATTTATTTTTCTACTTATGTGAACTTTTCATTTATTGCATTGGGTAGTTTTTTATACACATGGGTATCTATCCCATAAAAGGACATCTAATAAACTAGATGTATTCTTAAGACGATACGAATTTATGTAAAAGTAGCAATAAACTAAATTTAAATAAGGAACACAAAATCATTAATATTCATTATTAGCTCTCTTATCGTTCCATTGTTGGATTTGGGTCGCCTCTCAGAATTTAAAATGATTAAGGCCATACTTACAAATATAATATATTGTGACACATTTTTGAGTCGAGTTACATTGAGCTGATCAAGAGTCCCAGTTTCGATGACCGTTTCGGATACTACGGGGCATATTTCAATAGACTCAGCTTTTTATCGATGGTAGGACCTAAAATATAACAGGTGAATCGTGGGAGTGTACTACACTCCTGTGTCAGAAGGTAGCTAGTCAGTGGAAGGCAGTTTGCTCAGTTTGCGAGAGGATAAAAAAAAAATCATGGTAAAATACACAAGGCATTTAATCTAAATCCAATTACATACAGCTTGTCATGTCCTTGTCGCAATGTATCATATTGAGACGATGTTAGTCGGATTGCTAAGCGCACAGAGACGGGGAGTATCCAAGAACTTCCTAATTCGATCAAACGTAATCCAATCTTTCTTGCGAGACGCTACGTGCGGTGTGCGGGCTTGTAACATCTCTATATATAATGTATTATAATTATAAGATACAGGATATTTATATTCAGGAACATACGAACTCTTTCATTGTTTCTGTAAATTGGTATATGCTTTAAGGTAAAGTTTTTATCCAGTTCGATTCATTGAAGGTTCAGTGGAAGATGTCTACTTAAGTTTTATCATACGTTTCTATAATAATTCTTTATGTAAATATGTTAGAGAAATCATTGAATAAGAATGATTTTTATAATGAAAACTGCACTGCTCCATAGAAAACAGAACCCAACCCCACCAACCTATAAAAAATTACCGTCGCCTATAGATCGTCGAACTTTAATCGAACCTTAATCCGGCATTGTGGCCAACACGCCACATATTTTATAATATAGACTTTTACGCTTCGGAAATTCTTAAAACGCACCTCATAGTATTTTCTTTTTATGTATTACGTACAAGCCTATTTTACATAACATTTCATTTTTAGAATAACTAAGCAATTTATATTTTTATATTACAATGATAATACAAACGGTCGTTTTTATTCTCGCCTTCCTCACACGTATCTACCCCTTTAAGGGAAGTCAGTAAATAACGAAGTAGGTACGTACTCCCACCGCGCTGAAGGTATTCACGGTAAGGATCGATAATACACCCCTTGAACCGATTGTCAGTTCTCATTAAACGTATAAAAATAAATGGTACGACCGATAGGGGGAGTCAAGTTGGAAAGAAAATTCTCTCAACTCATTTTCGTAATTGGCTTCCTCGTTATAATGCGTTTGCGACGTGAAATGGAGGAAAGTTTCCTTAGTATACACGTAATTGCATTTTTGGGAGCACTAGGTAGAGAAAAGAAAATATAAAGGTAGTTCGAGAAAACTAAATTGGAAACGTAGAAGCGTTGGATTTTCTAGCGCATTTTCTAATGAACAATTTTCTCGTGCCATTTCTAAAGCGTAAAATATAGTAAGGGGAAATTTTCCACAGATATCGAACCTCACGTGACGAAAAACGATGAAGCCTAATAAATCACTAAGGGAACGCACATTGCTTCTGATCAAACTTATTCATATCATAATAAAATTACTATTCCATGTAACCTGCATTTGGCCAGCGCGGCACCCTATTAGCTTATCCCTTCTCTTTGTGAGAGGATCCCCTTGTCCATGAGAGGAATGATAAAACTGTTTTTGGTGATGTTGTTGACAGCGACAATACTAAGGTAATATTTTTCTTTTGTTTTTGAAGAATTGTTTTGTTTTTTTTTGTGACATCAGAAAACTCAGATGGCTTACAAACTTACAATAGATGATAACACAAGAATGTTTTAACTTCTTCTCAGTTATAATTTATGACCCCGCATGTTTGTATGAAAGCCCTATCAAAGCAATATGTCAAACACATCCGCCAGGGAAACCGCGGACCCGTCACCTGCAGATATTTGTCAAAACTCATGTACAACCAACATATATTTGCGTGCTCAAAACAAAATTTCACAACATAATAGTCTTTATGTCAATCAAGTTAAGACTTACTTAAAACTTCGTGAGGTGATTGTAAATGGTATTTTGGTGTTCCACGAATATTGTACCAATATGTATTAGGCTGTCAAATATGGTCGCACACGGGCGTTGGGAACGGTCGGATTTATTGGCCAAGTTTAATGCGTAAACGCTTTCCTTCCCAAAGATAACTTCCAGTTCAGGTGAACAGGCTTTGTTTCGAACTACAACGGAACTGCCAAATTCCCAAACAAGTTGTACTTCACGACAATGATATGTTATGTAGGCACATGTAAATGAAAGAGACGACTGTTAAGCAAAGGTTTACATGAAAGCAGCTAGATAATTCCTTTTCAAAAATTCTATTTGTATTTAATTTACTCTCGTATAACAGAAACTGTAAGAAACATTTTCGTTGAAAATGTTGAAATTTATCATATTAAATGTGATAATGAAATGAACTGATATGAATAACTGATATAAAAGTTGAACCTTTTTCATGTTTAATGGATACCCCTGTTATTTATAATCCCTTAAATAACTAAACTTTCCATATTTATGAATGATAGGATTTACTCCTTTAAATTATCAAAGTCATAAGGTTATCAATCTATTGTAACAGAAATAAACTACAATCGTTCATACAAATCATAAATATGCTTCACGGCTCTTAATAAGTTGCCGCGTGAACTTTTACATACAGTAACTCACAATAACTTTTCTGGAACTCATCAAAGTGAAGTTGACAGTGATTACAGATTGAACTTTTCAGCAGCGCGACATCTATAAACCGGTACATTAATAAAATGCACCTCAAATCGCAATTGGATCACGTAGTCGGTTCATTTCCCGGAATTCTCATAGCATTTCGAAGTATCCTTACCGCGAGGCACCTACCTGCGCTGGGAGGGTGTCGGGGTAATTTATGACTTCAGATAACGAGGGCTCGCAGTGGTCTTATCGACTTCCTTTTCTTTTTTCTACGGTCTCCAGTGCCTTTTTTCACTAGCAAATCGACTATTACAAGGAACGTTATCGACCGTAGACAATCACAATACCCACTCTGAATTGGCGCTCTTGTGCGGACTGTTATTTCTTCTGAGCGCCTCGGTTTCTTTTTGTTGCTCGTTATACTTCTATCAAGGTCATTTTATCTACCATTAAGTAAATACATACATTGCACAAATTATTCTTAAGTTACCCTAAATTATTCTACTATTTAGATTTAATTGAAATGTTCTAAAAATTACACAACTTTTAGAACAGTTCAGTGTGTGGTTTAGATCAATGAATAGGATTTTATGCCGTTCCATTTGATTTCGGAAATAAATTGACACTTATATTAAAAAATATAAATAAATATCACTATATGTAAATATTCTTATAGAAATAAATATACTGGTATAAAATTACAAAAATACATATATACATCCACATAAATGGTTATGTGATGATGTATTGTGTGATAATGTCGTTAATGTGATTCATGTGATGTCGTTATTCAAAATCTTCATGTGATGTCGTTATTCAAAATCATAAAAATAAGAAAAAGCTACGAGTATTTTAAAGGAAATTACTGACATTTGTTAGCAGACTGTCTCAGGAGTCTCAATTTTCTTCACTCTGTTTACGACTCGCTAAAAGGCTTCGTTAAAAGGATTGGGAATGATTTGCATACCTACTCAGTTTTAGTGCAGACATTTTAAATTAACATAAATTTCAAAGATTTTAAGCGACACAGCGTCGTTACTTTCAACATTTCAACATGATACCTTCATTGAAGTGTTTAGTGTTAAGTCATTATTAACTGAAATTAGTTTGTTTTTCATCATATAAATGGAAAAGGATTAAAAAGTTTTAATTTAATGTTTTCAACTACAAATATTGGTCTTCTAATACACAGAACGTTGTTCGCCCGACTCGTTGCATGTAAAAGAAAAATCGACATTACACCTAAATATTTTATTAGTCTTTCCTTTTTTTACCTTTTTTTGCTTCTTTGATTTTATTGTTTTAAATTGAACGTGTCTTTAACATTTGCCATCTTATTTATGACCATGACAGTAATAACAATAAATGATTACAGGTAGAT
The DNA here is from genome assembly GCA_018244855.1 of Elbella merops. Taxonomy (NCBI): domain Eukaryota; kingdom Metazoa; phylum Arthropoda; class Insecta; order Lepidoptera; family Hesperiidae; genus Elbella; species Elbella merops. Next base: position 12,922 of record DWMG01000896.1, read on the forward strand.
CCGAGGGATCAATTATAAATAATATAACTATTATCCTGTGGGAATGAAACTTTTTCCGGGTGAAAATAACAGTATAATATATTATGCACCGATAAAAACTTATCTTTTACTTTAACAACATCAAAATCCGTGCAATTCTGCACCACTTTTCGTATATTCACCCCGTAAAAAGTACCGTAAAAAGTAAAGTAAGTGTACAGTAACAGTGGATATAAGGTGCCGTTGAAAAAGTAAGTAAGTACATTAAATAATTTCACTTTTGTTACATCATGTATTATTATTATTTCTGAAAACGTAACAAGCGCTCAAGACTCTTTTTTTACCGTAATTACATCTTATCGTCTTTGTTTCATAATCATGTATATGGCAACTTCAAATCGTTAGTTTTACAAATTACATGCTGGTAATTGCTGTTTTTCACAGCTGCATAATAATTATTTATTTATTGCTCTGTTTTGTAATTCAATTACATTGTTTGTAAAACGTAAATATTTATTTTAACGTTACAATTAGAAAAATATTATCATATTTATAATTATTAATATCATAAGGATTTTTTTAAATTACTAACTTACGTTTTACATCCACATTATTAAATAAACAATTTGCTCAGACTATTTTGTGCTAAAACATGCACATTTTCAAGATACTCCAGAAATTTTATTTGCATTTCGATGAAAACACGTGTACTTTATTTGTAGTAAATATTTTTTATTAAATAAAGCACTTAATATAAGTTATATCAGGTATATTTAGAGGTAGTATTAAATAATACGTTAAAAATGCAATATTCTCAATTTACATATTCAGCTTGTTAATAGACAATAGAGTGGTCCTTAGCAAGAAAGTATTAAGATTTCATATTTCCAGCGTGGCAGAGAGATTGTTTGACATGGTGAATTGGGAACACCTGACGCGCTAGTCACAATTCTTTTTTATGGAAAGATATCACCATCTTTATTTCTGACGACGTTATGTACATTGGAAAAAGGGTATGAATTGCATCTAAAACTACTTTTAGCAAGTCAGTGTAAAAGATTGATAAAATTGACTAACACAATAACAAAACACTACAAAAATATAATTTAACAATCTTCGAAAAGTGATGGATTTTAGCGCAAGCTTTAACTTAAAACTGATATAAAGTTTAATTCACAAATGTAGCCTCTGTAAGCTTATCAGCTGCACTACTAATTCGAGTGAAAAAAAAATGCAATGACCCAAGATATAATAAAGAGGAATATTTTAAGGTAGAATATTAAAATTCCGTACTTCAAAGACGGCAGTGTCACAGACCGTGTAACATTTGGAGCACCTGACATAGCACAGTTTATAGCTTCGTCGTAAGACGTGGCTTAGAGGGTTCTGCACTTGGCTGAAAGCGTACTTGAAAGGTTAATTTTAAAATGTATTTCAAGTTAGGAAAGTATTTTCAGCGCTATTTTCAATCCTTCAACAATTTTCGCGATATGCACTCAACGAGAAATTGATCTGAAATACTGATATGTACACAGTTCATGTATTAAAATGCTAGTAAGCTGAATTTCTCTCTAGCATCCATTTTCTTTTCGGTTTCCTGATGACAGGAAGTATTGTCATCTAAAAGTTCCTGATCTTTTTCTGAAAGGTGTCATTGAGTTTGTGATTTATTTGAAGAAGGAGTTAATGCTTTCTCGGACTTATATTATTAATAGATAAAGTTAGCGCTTAACACCAGGTGAGTTGTATTCCGTTCTGCTTTTAGTAAAATCTGTTTTAAGCCACTTTCATAGTTATCGGGTGTTTTATTATTGTCCTGTTTGACACTGGTCTTGTTTCGGGGTAGTAAAGGTATTAAACAAAAGCAAATTGGCCGACTCCACATTCCTTAGGAACCATTTTTGAAAAAGCTAAAACGTGCAAGAATCCTCGTTTTCTTACACAGTCTTAGCGAGTGGTGATCACCCATATCTTTGTAAATTTAGAGGTGCATGTCAGGACTCAAACCCTAAACCTTTGGTTGTCATTGCTTTTAACAACAACACAATTGTGTCATGGAATAAGCAGAGAAATAAAGCGATTTCGTTACGGACCCATACATTTTTATTAGCAACGCCAATCAGCAGTCCCTGAAGGATGGCGGCCATTTCCTGAGCCTGAGCCGGTTTCCGCGCAAACATTATTGTAACTAACCGCCATTATTTACCTTTAACGGTAGCTTTCTTTCAGCTTTGCTTTGATTTTAATTTATGGAACCTCTTATTTGTAAAAGTGTTCATTTGTTTAGTTAATCGCATTAAGAAACGTGTTGCGGGTTTTAATTAAGATTTTTTGTCTTGATTACATGTTTTCTATTTTTAAGTTTTTTAATTTCGTTATAATTACTTTAAGGTCGATTACCTCCATCAACACAGACGATTTGAAATTCTGATTTTTTAAAGATGGGGATGTGAAAAATATAATTTTATAAGTGCAGTTACATATACAATACGTGTTTTACAAATATACGAATGCTTTAAGTTCAATTTCTTGCGTAAACAAGTTATATTGGGCCTCACCGGAGCATATGTCATGCATTATGTATGAGAAATGATTTTTTAACCTTTATCCGTTCTGTAACTGCTACATGCCATAGCAGGCGATATACGGTTTTTACTATTGAGTTATTTATTAGTATGCAATTAGGTTTGGTTTTTTGTTGATTCAATATGTAAATTAGATGTGATTTTACCGATTACTTTTCAAGTTGGTAACAATGCGAACTTACTAGCAAACTATTTTACAGCTACTTTAGTATGAAAGATATACTTTTTGTAGCTTTATGCTTATTTACATTGTTTTTCTGCGATAACCATGTAGTTAGAACAATATTCATCATATAATAAAATTAGCGCCTAGGCAATAAATTACATATGAAATATTGTACACAAACAGACGCCTGAGAATACCCTTTTAATGTAAAATTGAGCGATGCCCGTAATCAACTGACGTATTCAATTTATTCACAGAGCTGAGAGCCATTAAACGTGTTTTATCCTTATTGAAATTCAAAAGATTGCGTTTTACTTCAGATGAGATTTGTACCCTTAGGATATAATTTGATGTTTTTGCCATAAAACGGCAGCTGTGTAGTGGCGGTAAGCTCATTATACTAAGATCTTAAGGGATTACTGAGAAAGAGATTTTTGATAAACAACCCACTTATCAATACGCCTGAGGTGTTATCTTGAGAGAGTAATATAAATTTTATTATAGCAACACCGTGAGTGAAACGTTTGTAGCGTTTAACGATTGTTGTGTTAATTCGAATGCAACTGGCAATATTCGACTCCAATTGATTACTTTCAAATGCATATTTCATCAAGGTAATATTCAAGCCGGTGCATAATGTAGTCCAGTACATAAATATTCAAATATATGTACATTAAATATGTTATATCAGTACCTGTGTAAAAACATAATTTACATTATTGGATAGTACATTATACAAGTTTTATAATGACTCCACTTTTAAGCAATAATAATGAAAACGGCAAAATTAGTCTATATTAGAAATCTTGATTATTAGTCATTTCCAAACAATACAATTGAAGTCCCAACTTTATACTAGATACCTTGGTATTTGAAGGCAACACTTATGAATAAAGTTATGTCGATTATGAATAAAGTTATGATTGTCGCGCAAAAGCGATTCATAATTCAGAATACAAGTTACGTTAGATAGGATTTTAACAAAGGGATCTGGAGGCCTCCTAGCGATAACTACTGGGTTAAGTTGTAAATCAGTATGGCAATGTGTTAATAATTGTCGATGTATAAGTATAACAAGAGGAGCAAAACAGTATAATATGTTTTATTTCATATAGATACCATATATTATAATTTAAGATAATTGCTATATTTCTAAGATAATTATATATATAGTTGGAGACAATTATTTTTCTTTGGTTTGGCTTCAGCCCTCTTCTGTCATCAATTTTTTGGCTTCAAAATATTAGCCGCTTACCATTACTAGACTTAAATTTATGGCAATAACAAAAGAAAGGCTACTGCGAGCATAGAAATTGTATTGAACAATAAATACATCTTAGGGAAATGTTTGTTCAGCAAATTAAATTTGTGGACTATTATTTAATTTTTCCTTAAAAAT
>DWMG01000897.1:0-17040 GCA_018244855.1 Elbella merops
AATTATTTTTTTGTATATTTATTTTATTAACAATTATCATTCACGCAACACAATTTTTTATGCATAAAATATAATACATAACTTTAGCACGTTACAAAAATAGACACATTAATGGCCAATTTTTTTTCTGACCCTACTTTCTATATAAGCACAAGACGCCATTTTGCTTTGCGATGCGTTTCTTTAACGGTTGAGCTTTTAATGTACACAGTAAAATCAAAGTCGTTAATCAAATCCTTGTGTGTGCCTATTACTTAACGATGAGATGGAATCTGTAAAAGAACCAGTCCCTAAAATATGTTATCCGAACAAATCAAAGAAACTTCCGTACGCGCACGCCGGTCACAATCACCGCCTGATTCACACTTCGTAAAGTTTTGTGCACGTCGGGGTTTGAGGGAACGAACATTAAATAAAATGGTATTTATGTCTTGAACGAATCAATCGCTTTAAAAGTACACTGTATATACAATTATATTTGGTATTAAGTTCACCCCATATTCCATGGTTCGAGATATAACAAAACTAAAGAATCGTGGAAGGGTATTACACTCCTCTGTCTGCTTCTTTGGGGAAATATAGGCGCGATGGTATGATGTTATGTTATAAAATAATAAGCTGCCAGATTGCATTGCAGATATAAAATGAATATAATTAGAGTAATATTTTTAATGACGATATTCATGAATAAATACAACTGAATTCATAATTACTATACATACAATTATACAAAAATGATTTAATCCTAATATTGAACGGATTCTTCGCCCAATATAAATGAAATTTATTTATAATTTAATATTCTTTTTTATAATATATTTTTTTTATAATCTTCAATTGTTACATTGACGCCTACCAATGCTTCCATAGATCTTCGTAATGTTCCCTAAACAGTCACAACAATCAATGATATCTAATCCATAGAAAACCTTTGGTACCTGAGTATGGAACAGGAAATAAAACAGATTCAGCTATATGACACAGGTTTATATGCATTTAAAATGATTAATAGAATTTCAATGGACGAACAAAATTTTAATAGAAATATGATCGGTCTGGTTCAAACTGAATTAGCATTTTGGGGATTTGTGTCATCAGTTACGACTCCTCTACAGAGGAAGCAGTGGGAACGCATTATTGGCCCAATGATGCCAATTGTTCATAGATTATCCTCATGCACGCCACTGTTCGCTGTGAATGGGAATGACGTGGCTACAGGGTTAGATTTGTACACGTTTGACCAACTTATTATGCTAACGTGAACTAGATCGAACACAGTATGCATATCAACTGATATTATTGTGATGTTCCTTTCAATTAGAAATAATTATAATTTCGAAATAAACGAAATCGCAATATGTCTGCTGAATAACTTATGATCTATATTGATATTATTTAATGCACCATTAAATGTATAAGGTACTTGTACCTTATACATTTAATGCAAACAGAAAATGATTAATTTTAATAATAAGAAACCAATACCGGCTTATCTCTCGTATGTTTTTTTTGGGAGATAATCCGATTATTTTCGGATCTATCTGAGGTGGTCGGTGTCCCTATAGGAACTGCCCGAGTACTTTCGAAGCTCGGGACGATCCGGAACTCACCGGGCTATCGGAAAAAAATTACACGAGTTAAACCGGTATACATAACGTCACGCTTGTGTTCCTAGGACAGTTTAGGCAGAGGAGTGTAGTACCTAATCCCACGTTTCAGCTCTTATATGTCCCATGGAATAACAGATGAGTATTACAACAGCCAGATTAAAGATTAAAATTTAATCATACTTAAAATAGATGCTCATAAAACTGTTAATAGTAATATAAGGTTTAAGCGAGTGTTGTGAATGACGTGAACTGCAGTATTAGCCGAAATTGGCTCAGGTTGATCATCAAATAAATGGTAAGTAAGAAAATCCATTTATTGTTGTAGGCTACTCACACACGCCACAATTGCGCGCCGTGAATAATAATCCGAGCACACGACCCCTCCCTGCGAGGTAAAGTATCGTGGCGGGTACGCGATGCGCTTCGTTAACTACGCCGCAGTATCCAAGAATGAATGCCAAACGAACTTTAAGTGCCGAATATACCAACCAAAAGTCTTATTTACACATTTACATTGTGTGGCCATTCCCTTTTCCATTTCCTTTAACTTTTATCATCCATCTAATTCTACCCACATCTACGACTTTCTTGAATGTAAACTTGTACTTCGATATGCTGACTTCGGCCGATGCTTCAAGTTCCGACGCTCTCGTAAACTTAATTTGAAATTTAAAATGTTTTGGTTTTGAAATAGATACGTTTTTCTATATGTCAAAGACATTTGACGGTAGATACAGCTTCACAGGTAAAGAGGGTGGTTTATCCTAAATAACTTAGCAAAGAAGGCAACATAAATATCTAATTTTCAGTTCATTTCATTTCGTTTAAAGTTTCAACAGCTTGGTAAATTGATATTACTATGAATTTAATAATGGTTTTGTAACAATTTATTTAAAAGTGTTTAAAAGTGTATAATTGTATTTCAATGATTAATTTAATCATTTAAAAGTAATCATCTGTACAATTGTTCCGTAACAATTCATTTGAGTGTTTGTTGTATACTTGTGAAGCGCCCCACGATTTAGCATGAAGGAGTTCGATGGAATTTTTGTGGGGTTATGCCACAATGGTTGAAGCTAACGAACTTCCATTGATTTCTCACAATTTGCCCACCCACGCTCTGCACACTCCCCGTTCGATCTCAGCGTTTCATCACTCCACGTATGAATATGATTATTTCAAAAACGTTGTACTCAATAATTTGATTGTTATTTATAAAGGCCAAATAGGGCTCTGATCGCCGGATGCGTCGCTGTTTCGGAAATTATTATTCACCTTTTAAGGTATTATTGATTAAAAATTATGTTGTGTTAATTGTTTACATAATTTTGAACTTTAATTTAAATCAGGTAAGTATTTTTGTATCAAAAACACCAATCATTTCCAATAAAATGTATAAATATTTAATCTTTATCTTATTTAGTGGCAACATTGTTCCGTTTCGCAGTAATGCGCAGCTGTCAAATATTACTATTATTTTTTTGAACTACTTTTTAGAAACCTCGGCACGAAAACACCCCAACGGCGTCTCCTTAAAAACCAGCATGTTATCAGCCCGCAAGTAAATTTTCTTTCTAACGATCCTCTTTATGTCATGGCTGGTTACAAGTATCCATTGCACTCCATACTTCGCTACTGATAATTTTTGAATATAGGTTAGTAGGTTAGTAGCTAACCCATATGTCACAAGATGTGAAACCACCCTTAATGCTTTCGGCGAGACTAACTGTCAGCGAACTATGGCAGCTAAAGTGCCTTCCGATGCGCAGAAATGCTTGCAAATTTTTCCACAAACTTGTCTATATATTTCTGCTTATTCTGTAAACAGAATAAAAAGTAAATGTTAGCTGTTCCTGTGTCTTATTAAGTTCTCCAGGAAAATGTCCGCTGAAATTCTGAATTAAATGTTTTATTGTAGTTATCTCACTGTAGGAAACATATTTCATTTTCGTTACGTGAAGTGCAGCTATATTAATGACTATATTTTTATGTATGCACCGATGTGTGAATTTTAACATCGTCTTTCGACATTTCATATTAATTCGGATACTATATTAAGTTCGCGTGGCCTACATGTGTTTTCTGTCGGAAATCAGCATTATTTGCATGCTGTAATGCACATTTGAACATCCAGCCATTTTGTATCGTGATTATAAATATTATTTATCGTAGCAGGTATTCCGGAGTTGAGTTCCGGGCCGAGAATATCTGTTATCGTTTTTAATTACTTTAATAAGAGGTGTATTACGTTTGCAAACCGTTAGTTTTATAGTGCAAACAAATAAACATAAAAGTGCTAAACCGCTAATTTTTTTTTAATTGTCACGTAATCACATATTAGTTATCTCCAAAATCTTTTAAAAGCATTGTATGCCAAAATGCTAGTTATTTTTACATGTAAATTTTTTTGCCTGTATATATTACTGAAACGCCTTTAGCGAGGCAAGTAATAGAGGCTTTCAAACTCATCTGTGATGCTCAAACATTATGCGGAACAAGGCGAGCCATTTGTAGGCGTCAAGTGTTTGTAGAAGAGCGCCGGTGCGGCATCGTTAATGAGTGGGGAATCGGCGAAAGCGTGCTTTTGGTACTGTTAGGTACGCATTACATTACAATGTTGCCAAATGTAAGATGAGGTTTGCCAACTTTCGGGCACTTTCAGGTTACATGTTTTTCCTTTAACACAATTAAAGATATCGTTGCAAAAATTACTTTAAATTATTTTTGTTTTTGATTACTGAAACATTACTTAAGCGTTTAATCATTTTGGTTGAGTAATTAAGTTTATTATCGCTTTTGGACTACTTATTACAGTTTTTATTTTCATGTGATCAGCGTTTCCGCCTTAAAAACTACATGTCTTTATATACATGTACATAAAACTTTTGCCCAAAGAAAAGGAAAGACCAAAACAGAGAGCCATACTGACCCAACGTCAGCTCCGTTTCTTACAATATGCAGTAGTGTCCTTGTCTTAACAGTATGCGGAACAAGACCGGCTATTTGTAGGCGTCAAATTTTTGCAGGAAGGCGACGGTGCGGCATCTTTAATGAGCTAGGGACCGGCGAAAGCTGGCGTTTGATACGCACATAGACCAGTGTTGCCATGTGCTCGCTAAACAAACTGCCAGTCGTTTTCTATCTCTCATTCCTTCCAACGCATATAGTTATATGATTTATGACATGTAATCTTTTATTAGAGTATTTCTTAAGTTTTTTCTATCTCTATCTTGGGAATGTCTCAAGATACGAGATACAGGTATTTGAACCTAATCAAGATAAAACATCAAGGAATTTCTCTGATACATCAATTATAAGTATACTATAATTTTTGAGTGGATAAGCTCGAAAAATTCCATACAATTAAGGCCTCAAAAATATCAACAGCGAAAACATAAAGATCGAATTCAGCGGCATTATTCGTTACAGCATTGAACAGTTTGCACGAGCTGGCTGTAAATTCATAACAACTCGTGTGCGTGGTTATAAGAAATTCGCGACGGTGTCTCCTCTTCCGTTATACATTTCTCTTTATACATTCCACGTTATAATATTTATCAGGGTGTAAGTACGCAGGCGCCGCCCGCGAGTATCAAACAGCACACCTCGCGAACAAATATGCTTTACGTGCTAACACATACTGAAGCGAAGCCTAATTTCCTTTCCATGGAAATTTGGAGCAGTGGGAATCGGAACTGCTGTTGGCGTCCACCGAATGTTGCGAATTAACGCTGTACACATCCTGGTACGTGGTTTTCTGCTTCGAATTATTTAAGTATGTATGCATATATGTAATCTACCTACATATACCCAGGTGTAAATTATATTTAGGTACATTTTAGAGACTGCTTTTGGATTAAATTAGCTCGAAGAAATTCGATAAATTAATGATTTTGAAAATGTCAATAGTAAAAAAATACGTTTGAAATTCAGTAGCCGTATTCATAAGGACATATATTTGTCTAATGAGAACATACTTTACATTTTCTCCGGGCGCATATTTTATATTTAAATCTTTTCTATAACTGTGTTGATACTATAAGAACACCTATTAATTATAATGCATAGAATTTAAATTGAATACACGCACATACTCAACTTTAATATTATGATGCTAAGTGTCGCCCACGTGTTTGTGTAATAAGGGGGCTCACGAGAGAATATTTGGGAGCTTGTTCGAGTGCGACGCTGTTACATAATTGCAGTTGACGGATGTGGTGTGGCGGGACAGGACGCGGAAACCTGTTCGACGCCCGAGCACTTGTCTCGCTGACCACCACCGGGCGGCTTTCGTACGCGATTGTACTTTTTACGCACACCGCTAAACTCGATACATATACAGATGACCACAAAAGTGTCTGTAACTTATTACGCGAAATAAAAAAATACGTCAAACGTGTCACATTACTCAGTATGGCGACTATTTAAAGGGTAATATACGTTATACGTAGGTATCTTTTTAGTTGTACACTGGATGAGTTTACATCTTTTTTTATAAATTGAACTTGTCTTTAATTGAAATTAAAATGGAATAGAATTAATTAATCAATGATTCTTTAAGATTACTTGATTTTTTATTTTAAGGTAATGGTATTATTATTATCAATTTATCATTATAACATTTTTAGTATTGTAACTTTTTATCGTTCTGACATTTTATTAGTTTTATCATTTGACATCGTTTAAATAATTCCTTTTACTAAATTGTAATAATAAATAAATAAAATCGTGCTAGAGACTATAATGCTTCAATATGTGATGATGTTGGCTACAGACATGTATTTTCTACTCATTGAGTTGAAAACTGTTAGTTTATTCATTTATAAACTTTTAGATATTTTTGCAACACATCTATACATACTTGATTTATATGTATTTAATTACATTTCTTGTATGTAATTGATTCATTTTTAAACATATGCGGTTGATCGCTGTATGGCGCGGCCTTATTAAGCACGCCTAAGTATTCCGCTATCAACGCGCAAGCGTATACTATTTTTCAATACACGAATATATAAGAAAAATAATATTTAAGGACATCTGCACACACGGCTACCTGATAGTAAAGCAAACTTAAAGAAAGCTCGCGCTATTGTTATCAAATATATTGCCATATATTCTATATATAGTAACCAGGTGACAGATACATAAATATACACACATATATAAAAATAGACTATTTATATATTTATTTATTTATTTATTTATTTATTTATTTATTTATTTATTTATTTATATAGATTTTTATACACTCAGACCGAATAGATACTCGTGATCATAAACGAATATTTGTGTCGGGTGGGAATCGAACCTACAACTCCCGCCTCAGCATTTAGTCTATGAAAAATATGCCTAATATTTCAATTTAAGGAGATGTTTCAGCATTTTCATATACGTGCTCCTATAAATGTGCGAGGTAAGTGAGTGGTTTTCAATGTTCACTAGGTTTAAGCTAAGAGCTGGGTCAACTGCTCAGTTCCCTCCCTGCACGTTGGGAAAACGAATGGTCAAATAATTTTGAAATCTTTCATGGATGAAAATAAAATTCTACCACTGCTACTCTTGAATGTATTATAAAATCTATCATAAAATATTCTTTTAATAATGTAAATATACATTTTTTTTTACCAATTTATGCACAATTACTTCATTATTCATTTAATCAAGTTAAATACTGAAAATGATTATATATTTAATTAGTGATCATAATAATTCAGTATGCGAGACATCACTCATATGCGTTGTCCATGCCATTCAGAATGCAGAGTACCAGTGTAGAGCTGCCTGTGATTATGATGCGTGGTTAACACAATCCTTCAGTCATAGTTCAGTTTATACATACACATTCTGGTCAAATATTTCAATAGGGCCAACAAAGCAGAGCGAGAACAATGGCACTCAGCTTTCATCCCATCTCACGTCCGCTCACGATCCGATTAAGTCTTTTGTTATCAAATATACGTATCTATGTAGCATATAGGACATGTATGTTTGTACTCTTTATGTATGTACATAACACTTATACAAGTTAAGAATTGTTATCTTGGGAATATTTATAGATAGTTTGGGGATTCTACGATTCTACGTATTTTCTTTGTACATCTCATTATCTTAAACCAATGTGATTTTAACTATTTAGATTTAGTCCTCGCATTCCGAAGGTCTGGGGTTGGAATTCCTTCTCGAAGTTATGTGTTTAAGATTAAGTATCTCACGATAACTTTTCTATAAAGTTATTCGGCCTTCAAATTGTTTATCGCAGTTGACTATCAGGATAAGTTATGGTCTTAATCTTAATGACTCTGAAACGGTATATTGTCTAGAACAGGGAACTGCCAATAAATAACTCATCATTATTCTTCACTATTCTGTTACTCTGTTATGATAAAGCATTGTCATGTTCAGTAAAAATTACGTACGATTAAGCCAGGCATTTTAAAAGACGAACAGGTCCATACTACTAGGAGGACACATGGGGACATTCATCAAAATAGAAGAAAAACAATTTATCAGTACCCTCCAACACAGTGTTTCGATATTATCCTTCTTCTGTACATTTTGTTTCTTTTTGAATAAGTTTTAATTAAAACTACATACCCAAATAAGAGCTGACAGGTATGCTATTTTTATGTAGTTGCAAATAAAGATATTCGTGTACCTATGTAATTGTTTGACAATGAAACGGTTTACGAGAGTATATATTTGTTGATCACTGATATCTGTGTAATTTTAAGTAATCTACGAAATGTGGCGATACATGATGATTGTTGTTGAAGGTATCTGCACAACATTCTTCACGGGGCATGGGAAGAAACCCTGTAGCGATAACACTCCCAACGCAACATAACTTATCATTCCATACACTATGTCTTCATCATCAGCCCCTTTTAATATACACTGTCAGAAATACGTCCTTTCAATGTGCGCCTTTTCTACTTCTACTTGAATCTCAGTTTCCACAGGAGCGGCAGCAGGTTGCACTACCCACCTTCTTTTTTTTTGGCCGGAAACGGCCAAAAAGTGGTCCGAATGCTACCCGTAGGTACGCGGTAAAAGGAGCACGCGATACCAACCGTGGAGTATTTTGCACTAATATTTTAAATTTAGTATGCATACCTGTACGACTTTTAACGATTATACTCGTAGAGAGAAAATTTTCTTACCTTCCTTGTCTAAGCGTGGTAACATCTACAGCGAATTTCATTAATCCCGTCACGAATGAACCGTTTTGCGGTATAATTAAATAACTATTAGGACTACTCAACAGACTGCAGAAGTTGTATTATCTCCTACAGTTGTAGTAGCAGTTCTTAGAAACTAAAACCTAACTATCTTGATACAGCAAAGTGTAACTTTGGAAGAATTTTGAAGCGTTCATTATTAAATGATTCCCTTTGTCTGTGTTAAATAGAATTACGAACTGGTAGAGCAATAATCTGTTTATTGTGGCGCAATATTAATACATGGTCTTAGAGACCAGAGTTACTTTTGTAAAAGAAAACTTTGTTTTTTTTTTATTATAAAGTTGAGTAAAATTTATCCTTTGGCGATGGTCGCCGCCTGTCCCACTACCTCCACGGCCGGACCTGCCTTGATCACACCGTCGCGAATATTACGTCCAATTTTCTCCTGTAATATAAATCATTTATAAATAAATACACGATGACATATATTATTTTCACAATACAATAATATGAACTATTTATAAACATGTGTATTCTTATATATTTACGTATATATTACTTGGCTATGATAATTACCTATATCTGATATTATTCATTAAATACGATGGGTATCTGACATGCCTCCACAGCTACTATTACATCTGGTTTAGTATGAATATAACTGGTTCAGTATAACCTATGGTTGATATTGAATCTTTTTTAGCACAACCTACCTTTATTATATTCGTGATTTATGAACAAAAGCACAATATGCATTAGCAGGGACAGAGACTTTTCTTACGAATTGTGTTACAATTCAGCGTTCCATAAGAGCTCTGTGAATATACTCGTATAATTGGCCGGCGTAGCACACTATTGCCTAACCCTTTTCATTTTTTTAATATCTTTATTTTTAATGTAGGGTTTTATCCTTGCTAGGATATGTCAACCCCATTGTGACCATCATACATGTACAACCCTTGAACTATTTAACAATCGCTGCAATTTTGGATTAGATAAAATAGTTTGCGCGGTGCCGACATCGTATAGATTATATTGCAGTTGCCTCGACAGTCATTCTCTTTTAATTCGATTTTTGGCACATTCCATCAACACATCAACCCTTATCATCTTGACATAATACACGTTTTAAACGGTAAAATGTTAGAAGGGCTGATGACAATTATGAACAGATGTCAATTTAATTATGCTAATATGGAGTAAACTCGAGAAGAGATATTGAATACTAAGGTTTAAGGTTTACAATTGTATAAATACTTACAATTTTCTTAAAAACCTTCCATGCAGGACTGGCTGAAACCGTACTCATAGCGAGTAAGAAAGCGAAAACGAAGAATATTCTTGAGAAATTCATTTTTAATTTCGAATTACTTGGTGTTGCTGTTGTATGTTGTTTTGATGAATGTTTTTTCCGCTTGTGCGTTCGTTTTTATATATTCAATTTGCACACTTTGTAAGCGATAACGCCAAGAAACCTAATTTGCATTTGAACTTTAACGCAATTGAAATAAGATTTAGAGTGGTTTTATTTTTTTGTTAACGGGTCAGTGCAGGCCGCGATAAGAGGAATTCTTTAGTTCTCAGACACGAGTGAATCCTTTCACTTTTGGGTTATCGCTGAGACATACCTATACGCGTAGCATTAGCTTAGGTTTTAGTCTCCCGCACTGAAGGTCATTAATTACAATTCAGGTGTGCATCTCTGGCTGTTAAAATGTGTGCATTTTTTAAATTTAATAGCACCTTCTACAATAAAGATTAAATTCTTCTATAATAAATGGAATAATATTCCGTTACGTAGGCATAATTTACATTTAGATTTAGATTTACGTTTAGATTTATATTTAGATATAAAAAACACTTATATACGTTTGACAATTATTAGACAATTAATAAATAAAATAATAGTAAGTGCTCCTGAGTCTTTAGTATGTATTTATAATGTTTAATAAATGCAATGATCCTTGCGATGCAATTATTAGAAGTAGGTAAGACCTAACGATCTTAATGTTGCTAAACGTCATTGCTGTTGATCATTCAAGTAAAAAATAATTAAGTATTCAGTGTGTGTGGAATAAAATTATATAGGTACTAGTGGAAAATAATAAATTTATTATGGTGGATTTATAATACATTGATTTAAATACTAGATATTCTTTAGTAAAAGAACAGTTTTTATTCTATTTTAAATCTAAGTAAACTTCACCCTTTATCGATGGTCGCCGCCTCTCCCACCACTGCCACAGCTGGGCCTGCCTTGATCACACAATCACGAATGTTGCGCCCAACTTTCTCCTGGAAAATAAAAAATAATTACAAGGGGGTATCAAGTAATTAAATAATACTATGATGCTTTAAATTCGCTTACTTCAAATTTTTATGTTAATATGGATTTAAAATGTAATAATTATTATAAAAATATATTTAAAAGTAGTTGTAGGTATGTTTTATTTACATTGCTAATAAGTGCCTACTACTGCAGGACTGACTCATTTTGTTATTAATCAAACCTTTTTTGGGCACAGCCCTGAGCAGCCCCCTGGTCTTCATTTTTTAATTTATAAAAGGTAAATATATTGCTAATATGCAGCAGAAACTAAATTATCTATTAAATGCTACTTTAAAATAAGATTAATATCCAAATATAAAATATTAGTACCACAGATAGTAAGAAACAATCCTTTTTTTAAATTTTTTCTTAAATCTTCCACTTAGGACTGGCCGACACCGTACTCATAGCGAGTGAGCAAGCGAAAACGAAGAAAAATATTCTCGAGAAATTCATTTTGAAATTCGAATTACTTTGAGTGTTACGGCAGCGTGTTGTTTTGATGAATGTTCTTTCCGCTCGTGTGTTCGTTTTTTATATATTCTGTTATCATGTCTTTGGGTTCAATAATAAGAAGAGTTGCCGCGTAAATTTTTATCTAACGGCTTTTGAAATAAGAGCTCTTAATAAAGCTCAATAGTGCACTATTAGCGAATTGCACAAGTGTGGTTTTGTGGTTTGATAAAGGGTCAGTTTAGATCGCTGGAAGGAGATCTCTTGAGTTCTACGACATAGGTGAATCTCTTAAGCGGCTGCTAGTTACGACTATGAGTAAAATTATTTTATATTCCATGGAGGGCGCTGTAAGTGTAGTGGCTTAGGTTTTGGAATTCGCAATCGGCCATGCACCTATTACTGACAAATTATGTTATCAAGATTAAATAGGTGTTGTAGTGTAAAATAATACTATTATGGGGTAAAGTAAGTGAAAGAAAACGTTATTTCAATTAGATATACATATATACTTCCGATATGTACAGTTAATGTTTTCTAAGCCGTATGCAACCTGACGCCCTGCACATGGGCAGACACAAACCTTGATTTTATCCGACTCATTGTAAAAAGAGATCCATATGTTGTAGCGCGACGATCACGTATGTGTTTTATGGCTAGCGTTTAATTAATAAAATGCGTGTATTGGTTCAAATGACTTATAACCTTTTCGTTTGAAATATATACATTAACGTAACATCAGGCCTGTAATCCCCGAGCCGTAAGCAGAGGAGTGTAGTACACCCCCACGTTTCAACAGTTACGTTTGAGTTCTACAATGGAATAGGTGGTGAGCCTATTGCCAAACACCGGGAACAGATCCAGACTCCGAGTCACTACTATACATTCTAAATGGGAAAAATACAATAGTACCCAACCCGGGATTTGAAACCAGGACCTCCCGATCGGCAGTCGCGCTTGCAACCACTCGACCAACGAGGCAATCAAAACTAAAAACATATACATTAATAGTTAAAATTGAAATTACTGTCATGTTACTGTCATGACATGTGTACAATTATTATTATTTGGCAACAAATATTATAATTACATAATGTTCAATAATTACAATTATATTGTGCTCGTTTAGCGAGTACTCGTATGATCCAATTAAAACATGGATAATTAAAACTTAAAATTAAATTCAAACGACCTATCATAATATGCCCACTGACAAGGTGGGCTTTAAGTCATAATCATTTAATAAGACTTAAGAACTTGATGTGGAACATTGCGCCGAAGTAACATTGAAGTGCGGTGTGCCTATTAAAAGTGTTTAGTATTTGTTTAGTTACATATCTTGATGACATGTAAACACCGAGCTGAACTTCACAAAATAAACGAGGCGCCGAACAAAGCCTTTTGATATACGACACGGCTAATACTCTGCAAAGTCCACTGAACTCTTTACACTCTAATTAAAGTTTTAATCTATTCGCAAAATTGCTTGCCTGAAACGGTGTTTACAACGCTAATGATGATGTATTTTGTTAATATAAGAACCAGCTGAGGCTGTAATATTTCACGACGCTTGACGTTTCATCAGTGCGGAATTTTCGGATGTCATACGCAAGCACGTGCACTGTGCAGTGACAATAATATAAATATCTTTGTAACTCGGAGGCGTAGGGGTGGTATTAACAACCAAATGGGACAAAATCAAACACGAAAGTGTATTGTACATATATGTATTTATTATTATTCACTAATATATATATTAATAAGTGAAGCAAAATTTTTGTACCCCGTTTTACGAAAATCGCGCGAACGAAGGAGTATGAAATTTGGCACACTTATAGTTTATATAGAGAAGGAGTACACAATGCTAACATTTTTAAAAAATAATGCATAAAAAATACATTAAATCAATAAAAAAACATTACACACACTACCATGCATTTGACACACACATATACATAATATATACTGTTTTGTTTTAGATTAAAGTCTGTGGTGAAATTGAGAATAGATTAATATTGTTTGTCTCACTAAATTGTGTGTAATATGTATTACAAATACCTTAAATTGAATTAAATAGACCATTTATTATTTACGTTCCATTGTCAATGTCAGACATGACACGTCAATAAGACGTCAATAATAATTGTTGTCAATAAGTAGCACAGAGGAGAGATTTATGTATGTAAGCGTCGTCTGTGATATTGGAACCTAGTTGTTGTATTGACAGGCTTGTCGACATGAGCATCATGAGACAAAACCTACTGAGACAACCACCGTACACTTTATAGCCGCTACAATAATGCGATGGAGTTGCTGTACTGGTCTGGTCTATTTTTAATGTAATAATAATTATAATCTCTTGGGACATCTCTACACACCGCTATCTTATACCAAAGTAAGCATCAAGTTACCTTGGCTTGTGACAACCAGACAGCTGATAAATGATATGTGTCTATAAATATATAGATATTTTACACCCAGGCACAGAACAATCGATGGGAATCGACCCCACAACCCCAGGCGCAACAGTCAAGTTCGCTAACCACTCGACCAACGAGGCAGTTTTTATTTACGATTCTTCTTAATGTGACCCTACTTAGTGTTTTTTCCTCGGTCCTAATATGTATGAACTTAAGTTGAGGTTTGGTCACGATTTTACTTAATGGTAGTCTACTGTTATGTTTGCTCCCGGCTCTGTTCAATATTGTTCTGCTTTTAGTTTTATTCACAACTCTGCTCCTTTTTACTTTTTACATACGGATTAGGACCAAAAATTGTTTTCGTATATTAGTGTCTGGGTTCTTCTTCTTTGCGTATCGACTCTGGCAAAATATTGTTGAGGACCAAAACTCGGGGTTAAAAGTGTATGGGTTTAATCCGAGTGTTTTTTTTTTCAATATCTACATGATAATATTCTCTATTAATAATGGCGATATAATATGATTAAATCATTTTCCCACATCTGGACTACAATGCAACAAAGGGCACAATGCGAATTAATATCTGCTTCGATTATCAATCTACATAACTGTACCAGAGCATGGTTATGCATGAGGCATTTCCAGGTAAAACAGATGTTTAATATACGGCAATTGCCGTAGTTCATAATTTTATTAATTTATAGGTACGCAGTCCACAGATACTTTGTCGCTAATCGAAATAGCAAATGTCCAGGCTTTTGGCGTAATGAAATTACATATTAAGACCAGGATTACGTACAATAGCATTGGTTCTAGAAAAATCTACGTCATATAATATATTCTTATATTATAAGAATCGAACTAATACTGTATCCAAAAGAATAAAACTTTTTTCTGCCTCTTTGACATTGCAGAGCCGAATCGCAAAAAACATTCTTCTGTAATGTTATTTATTAGATGCTAAATTATGTCAGGCGTTCATTTATGATATGTTATAGTTAGTGAATATTGGCTTAATTCTAACATACCCCAAGCGATGACAAAAGGACAACATTATAAGCTTACAATATATAACTGGATACTTTTACACAACTTATACAATCGCGTGAAAAATATATGAGAATACATATTAATAACAGCATGATTATTATGCGCCTACAAAAGTTGTATCGCAAAACAGTACATTGTGAACATTAAAACTATCTTCATTCCATAATTAAACATAGGTCTCCTTTAATGCCTGGTCTGGTCAAACCAAATAACTACAAAATTTGACAATTTTATATATAATGAAAAATACATTTGATTATTTATGTACAGCTAAATTCACGTATGTTTTTCAGAATATGCCGACTAGTTTACTCGACTAGTCATGAGACATCTAATAGTAAAACGACAAACATAGTTTTAATTTAAAATTGTTCATTATTTACAATGAACAAATTTTAAATTACTTAACCTCAACTTATTAAATTTACAAGAAATAGACTTAACCACGTTTTGCGGGCACTACAAATACCCCTATCAATAAATATTGGCTTACCTCTTTACGACACTTTTAATTTCATTAAATTTTGAGTGCCTGTACCTAGTGCCTGTTACCATTAACTCCCAGTCAGTTACAGGCAAAATTTGTGGCAAACGTATAAAAGAAAAAATATGTAAAACAATGTTAATAACCTGTGACTATTAAAACATACTCCATTAATAATTACTTTACATACAAATAAATATATATTATAGATAATGTACATCATTATATATGAGATCAATATTAACAGGACTCTAAATACTCGTAGTACCTACTCACGTAAAAAATCTTATTATGAGGTACTCGTATTGTGAGAAATCCAGGTAAATGTGCCTGTACACGGTTCGCCGGAATCTATACAATGGCTACATCTATTTCCTTCACAGGAAGTAGTGATAGCCTAGTGGTTAAGAATTCAGCCCCTCACTTCGGGGGTGCCGGGTTCAAACATATGGCGCGCATCTCTTTACAAAGTGCGTTTTAAATGTAAATATCACTTGCTAACCGTGAAGGAAAACATCGTGAGGAAACCTGCATGCATATCTTAGAATTCATAAAAAAATATATATATATTTTTTCTAAGGTGTATGAAGTCTGCCAACCCGCACTTGGCCAGCGTGGCAAACTATGGCGTTAACCCTCTCAATATGAGAGGAGACCCGTATTCCAACAGTGGAATTGTAGTGGGTAAAAAAAAAAAAGAAAAAAAAAATCCTTCACTATTTACCTTTAATATTGAATGTATTTGTTTACGACGTAACAAATATAAAATACACGACGCAATAAACAAAACATAATCCTACAAAGTCCTCATCTTGACAACAAACTCATAAGGACGGTACAACGCGAAAGCCGTGTTAAATAATTTACCATCGCATGTCTTCATTCCATAACATTATTAACGGAGTCAGACTATTCACGCTATAATCTCAAACTGTAACTTTTATATCTGAAAAACACGGAATTTAAACAGACTTTTCCAGCTACGCCTACGTTAAGTTGAAAAACACATCTTTTTTATTTGGCTAAAAAAGCTTGAGGCTAGTGAGTCAGCGCGTCAAGCTGAACCAAGTTAGTGTACACACAGCCATTTATCACAATTCGCTCTATATTCCTATTGCCCTGAGAAAGATTGAGATTTTATTTATGGGGATGCGTTTGGTTTTATGTTGGTATATTTCATGGTTCCCGAAATGATCGCTGAGTTTAGATATTAAGACTCCACAGCAGGACGGTGTTTTGGCCTCTGTACATGGTTTTTCATCGCTCTACAATGATAATTAAATACGCACATTGTATAAGTGAGAATTACTGATGATAAATGTTTAGAAGCACACTCATGTAATCATCAACAACATCATTATCATCAACCTTCATTGCGAATATATAATATACAATTCATAAGCACACGTTATAAAAACTATTTTTTTTTGTTACAAATAGGCTCGCGTTTGGCTGCAATCCCACCTGATGGAAAGCGAGATGCAGCCTAGGATGTAGCACGCTCGCCTAG